>BQNB010004564.1:96030-107001 GCA_026074375.1 Tanacetum coccineum | reverse complement strand
ACTTTTTAAAGTAAAATATGCAGCATAATTTGTGTTCACATCCTAATCCATTTTGACTTGTGTACACCCATGTTGTCTACTAAAAGTCAAAGTTATAAATATATTTCTTGAACAATCAAAAGCATATAATGCTATCTAAACTGAATCAGCCTTTGGATAGACCCGAAAGATCTAACGTAGTCAATCTAATAGCAATTTCAAACAAACATTACACAAAGACGGCTAATCACACACTTGCAAAAGACGGTATGAACTCATAAATGTTATGTTCAGCTTCAAATTGCTGAAGGAGCTCATCATCATCATGGTTATCATCAAGTTGATTAGATCCGCAATCGTAGATCTCAAGGAGTGTCTTTGATAATAGGTTATATTGTACAACCTTTCCAGACAAGTTGATCACCAAAAAAGAATCTTGTTCCCTTTCTCCCAAAACAATGCTCCTAACAGTGGACCGAATCGGCCAACCTTCGGGAAGGGGAGTCATAAAGTCATCAGTATCAACACTAAAGAATACAAGTAATCTTTGATATGAGATGGGAAGGAACTTAGTGAGAGAGAGTGGAAGGAAGGATGTTATCTAGAGAGACAAAGTAAGAAACATGTAATTCATATAGAAATGTATAAAACCAACCAACCAACACCCTCTCCAAAGCATGGAGATGGTATTTATACATGAGATGTGGCCGGCCATGGAACTAGATAGGCTTTCCATATGTCTTGGGCCATATTAGATTACTTTACTTGACATATGATTAACTACGGGCTAAGACTAATACATATTGGAAGTGACCGGTACTTTTCTTGTTTCTAACAATCTCCCCCTAAGGGAGGTCACTCTAATTTACAAAACTTTAAACCTAGCATACTATGCTTCATCTTTAGTCTTCAGCTCGTAAACTTCATTTCTTGATTTACTCTAGTGAATATGTTATAGTGATTAGTGACTTTGGGATCGAGCTTGTTCCTTTATCTTTAACTTGTATGTGAGAATGTGATCTTGAGCAGCTTGAGATCATCAACCAAGCATAATCTCTTTGCCATCTTAATGAACTTTACCATCTTGTGAAACTTGTGACTTTAGATCGACATGCTCATACCTTTCTTGATTTGTTGACTTGAAAAGCTTTAATGTTGCATCTTTCTTGAAATTCTTTAACTTTAACACTTTATCACTTCGAGAAAGACGTTCGGTATCAGAGTGACGGAAACTTCTTTGAAATTCTTTGTGTTTAATACTTTGTCACTTCAAGAAAGACGTACAGTATCAGAGTAGCGGAAGTCTTGAAACATGTACTTGAGCTTTCATGATGTCTTTATGTTTGTCGGTCTGGTATGAGCATGTGGCTATGAATCTTGTGAGTCAGCGGGAAACAGGTACCTTCACCACCATCTTTAAGTTTCCTGCAATAAAACAGTTAGCAATAAAGCGGGGGGACGAATATGGCTTTGTCATTCACCCGTGTTTGGTTGGAGTAACCTTCGAATCCGTAAGGATCGACCTGTGATCAGGTAGATTCAATTTAAGAAGAATCTCCGTGGACAAGTTTTTCTCTCCCCCCCCCCCCCCTTTCCACTTTTTTCCCCCGTCCTCCCTTCTTCTTTCTTATTCCCCCCTTTTTTCTCCTTCTCCCCCTCACTCCCCCCCCCTTAGGCTTTCCCTCCCCACTTCTTTTTCGCCTCCCCGCCACTCTCCCCCCCCCCCCCGACCTCTTCCCGCTTCACTCGCCCCCCCGCACCCCCCACACAATCCCCTTCCCTCCCCCCTCCCCATACCTTTCCGCCCCCCGTCCCCCCACCCCTCCCTTCCCCCCCCTCTCCCCACTCTCATCCACCCCCCACCCCACTCCCCCTTCCCCCCACCCCCCCCTTTCTTCTTCGCTTTCTTTTTTCCCCACCCCCCCCCCTTCATCTTTCTCAGCCTGAAGTATAGAATCTTCTAACACATGTGTATTAGATTCATCAAACTCAACATGTTCTCATTATCGGAACGTCTCAAAGCAGACAACACGATAAGAGTAAACCAGAGAGTTACTATCTCACCGATTAAAGGAAAAAATTGATTTAAAAATCAATCAATGTGTCATTTGCTAAAGTGGTTTTGTGACACATCGAGAGTATTAATCATTTCAAAATTCATCATCAATCGTCAATTCATAACCTAGAACAAGTTCTAATTCTGTATCAGAATTAGCAACCATCGTTCTTTCCAGTTGTCACAAGTTTGATTCAAAAGGAATCGCACAAGTCACCTACCATGAGCTTGTTTGATGTTGACTGAAGCAGAATTTCCATCTTCATTGTGAATGAAATCACTCGGATGTTCTGGCAAAATTACAAGGATAATGCGTAGGACTCTTAGTATATATCTTGTTCTTCACATTGTGTGATTTAGCAAGCTTAATTTGACAAGTGTCCTTATGAGATTTATGGATGATCTCTTTTGGCTCTAGACTCAATAGTGCACTTTGATTTTAGTGATCGGAGGCTAGAGCAGACTGCCACCTTTTCAATATCAACTAACTCGGAGTGAGAAAGTCGATAGAAATGCGTGTAATCTCCATGAGAAATGAAACAAGAGTCTTTTGAGAGACCTTGAGTGGCTAGGGAGGGTTGTGCATAGCGTCACTGGGTTCATGACAGTCTTCAATGTCAGACAACACCTTAGTGTTTTTGACAGTTTATGTATTGACCCGGTTTCTGCCTAAGTGTATGGAGGGCTTATTTCTTTTACTACCTTTTCTTTACATTTTCTTTTAATTTTTCACCCCTTAAATGCTTACCGAGACTTCATAACTACACCTTGTTGGGTTGGGTCAGTGTTTAGCTCCATCTTAAGTCGTCTTTATACCCTTTTATCACTTTTCTCCTTTTATCTTAACTAAGGACTTCTTACATACCTAGTGGTTATCCTGGGTAGATCCATCCGGTTATGGCTGGATCATGCATTTGTTGACCTCATAACTAATCACCTTATAACTCCATAAAATTAAGTACATGGTTGGTCTTTTGGGTATTCCATCACAATAGCAAACCAAAAATAATGAGGAAGAACTTCATTCAAAGTGTTTGCATATAAATATACAAACGAGGTTTACAAATTTGAATGTTTTTTACATCTCTAACCCCCCACCCCCCACTTAACATGTGCATCGATAATCATAGTTCATGCTAAGTGTTGAGTGAATTCGAGTACATTATTATTTTTATTTGATCACATCTTTCAATACAAGTTAGATCTAGTTTAATCACATTTTCTCCCTTTATCCAAAATGTTAATCCCTTGATATTTTAGATATTAATTGATTAAACTTTCGGGGATAAAATGTTACATACACTCTATAAGGAACATTTTAATGCTCCCCATCAATTAATGAGGATATATAAGATAGTACCGAGTACAATATTTTGAAATTTTTTGAATTTTCTGAGAAATTCTTGAAAAATTTGTACTCGAGCACTCCTTAATATCACCATAAAGTCTACACTATTTAATTACATATTCACAAAGTTTTCTAGACTTTGCATCAACCTCCTGTATTTGAGTTTCTTGTCAATGGCTTTAATCATCACCCGGACTCTCTACTTGTCTTGTTTGGTCCATTTTCTCTTCGGAAAATACTCCATTTGAATCCCAGTAGCAATATCATTGAGAGAGGTGCAAACATGGTTTAGTGTGCCATCGCTGAACTTGTGAAGTTCATCGGTGCGCATCAAACGATTTTTGTCTATGTCAACTTGATAGATAATGCCTTGGATATCACGGTAAGCTCTTTTTACTGATGTCTGAACGGTATGTGTCAGGTTTGGTGAGGTTTATCTTCTTCTGATAGCTTTCAACTGCCAGTTGTAGATCCTCCACACGTTCTTGAATTACAATGCGTCTTGTGTACATTCTCAAAGCCACATTAAGTGCAAACCGTTCATCCACATTGAGATTCGTCAGCTTTCCCTGAACAAGAAGAAGTAACATATCTTCAATATCTTCGCGACGAAGTCTTTTGAAGTCGCCAATTTTTGTTTATTTTTTTTTTTTTTTCCCCTCCCCCCCCCCCTACCCGAAACTTGTAAGCTTATCAACTTGTCCCTTTAACTGTGATCTATCCAAATGGTTAAACCAAAGAATTTCCCAGATCTTGAGACTGTAACACAATAAACCGTGTTTTGAATAGACTCTTTCGAAGTTTCTATGTTGGTAGCATATCCATAGAATCTCTGACGTTTTGGTCCCCAGTGATATGTTCCCCAGTAGGCGTGTTTGTCGTAGACGACTTGTGCCTCACTCCATGTACTTCTAGGAATCTTGTCTTCAATCCATTTAATATGACCGTAATCAGCAGCCTTTGTTCTGGGAAATGTGAAGTTGTTGAATTTGCGACTTGAGCTTTCCTCCTTTTAGATATACGAGATCATTGTTTATGAAGTGATCATATGGGATGATTAGACGACCTCGTGCATCCGGAATTAAAGGAAGTGGCTTGCTAAGATCATGGGGATACGGTCTTCCTTCAGGATTATGCCAATCTAACTGATCATTGGTAGCTTTGAATACTTCTTCCAGATGGTATTCTAACTCCACAACACTCTTGCACGTGCCCTTGATGAGATCATATGTTGGACCAGTCAACAGATCTTGAGTTAGATGTTGAATGTTGAGCCGTATACATTATAAAAGCAGAGAAATCGATGGAAGTAGCCAGAAACTCATTGAATGAGGATGTTGTGCCTGAAGCTTGTGCTAACTTAGTCATCCACTGTTGAGGAGGTCGGTCGTCAACCGTCTTTGTTTGGTTCTGATTCGTAGAATCTATATATACGTAATTATAAAAATATATAATATGATGGAAAATTACCAAATTACCCTTGAGGACAAAGGTAAAAAGGAAAATATTTACAAATATATATAATATAATACGTATATAAACCGGGAAGTATGATTCCCGGGTCGTTATTCCCCAACGATTTATGAAATTGAAACCACGTTTGATGTTCGGACAATGATTTGAATTGGAAACAAAGATTTGTTTGATTTTCTACTTCTACAAATTAAAATAAACAAATGATAACAATTAAGCACGAAAACAAATAACGGAAAATCAAACTTTAACTAAAAACGCAAAACGGGAACCCTAAACGGCATTTAAAAACCCTAAATTTCTAAAATTAAACCTAAAATGAAAATTTCTTTTTAATTGGACTCTAATTAACTAAAAAGTAAGTTTAAAGAAAACTAGAACAAAAATGGATTTGAAATGAGCTTTAAAACACGAAAAACGAGAACGGGAACGAATCCCGTTCTTTAAAAATCGAAATTTTGCAAATTAAACCCTACGAAGGCAAAACTAATTTTCCTATAAACTTTATGATAAAAGAAAGTTTTCTAAAAAAGATTTATAATTTTTTGATTATTTTTCTATTTTTTAATATTTTAAAGTTTTTTTAGATGAAAATAAATGTTTAAAAATACTAGACTATCTATAAAAATTCTAGAAAAATACAGAAAATAGCTTATACTAATTAGAACCTAGGAAAAATAAGCTCGATGTCACAGCTTAATGAATAAGCCACGGAATAAGCTAAAACAGCTTATTAAGCTTATGAGGACTAAATGTGTATAAAAGTTAAATGTTGTAAGAGTATAACGAAAAAGACCCCAGGGAGCAGTGGTAGTGAGTGTGTGTTGTGGTGTTATAAAAGGGTTGAAAGTGTTGAGGTCGGGGGTTCGAGTCTTGCTCACCCTCGATTTCCACCTTCCCCCTTTTTTTATTATTTTTAAAAAACTTATAAAAGCAAAGTTGTTAAGCACCTAAAAATAAGCAATTTTAATAAAAGAAACTTTTTATGAAAACCCCTAAATAAGCTATTAAACAGCTTATTATCTAGACAGAAACACTTAACTTATTTTTTTTTGTTTTTATAGAAAACTAAATAAGCTATAATACTAAATAAGCTAAAGTTAAGACTAAATAAGCTATAATATGCTAAACCTAAGCTAATGAGCTAAACAGAACTAAAAATAAGCAAGTAATAAGCTAAAAGAGTAAATAAGCTATAGTATTAAATCCAATAACCAAACAGGCCCCACAGGGACCTTTGAGCTTATTTTTAGATAAGCTCTTAGATCCTTGTAGGGAAATGGCTTATGCAAGCCTAAACTACAACTAATAAGCTTCCTAAATCAACCTTTGAAACAAAGTTTGAGACTCACTTGCTTATTACAAAAGTTCTTTGAAAACAAACCCTAGGCTCAAATCATGCTGAATTTTATTTTGAAACTGAAAAGACAAAAGGCTTAATTTGACAGCTGATTTTAACTAAGCAAATAAACTAATTATGAAAATCTTTTTATCTAGATGTGATTAGCTACTTCTAAACAATCTTTAAACCAAAATTAGATCCCTAATAACAAGTATGACTTAACCCAAAATTGGATCAAATTTAAATGACCTTTTTTTATCTAAATCAGTACTAATACAGTGACCCAAATAGAGCATAAACTTGATGGCACTTGACTATGCGAGATCAAAGGCAAGCATGATACAACCTAAAAATGAGTAAATAACTCAACCAAGAGATACCAAAGCTTAGATACACATGGATCTCAAATTCAGGGATGTGCCTAGAGGGGACCTACCGGGGGTGGGGGGGGGGGGGGGGGGGGGGGGGCAGGGGGGGTGGGGAATTTTCCCCTGGTGTACAACTTATCACCAATCTCTACAAAATCCTTAAAACAGCAAACTAAACCATGAAATCACTTCCAATTCTCAACAAATATGATATCCAAACTGAACAAAGAGAAATATCACAAAAAGATTTGACTTAATCAAGTCAAACTATTAGATCCAAACACTCATTTATATGCTGAATTATATCAATTAACACTGCAACTACCAAATTTAACAAACAACTACCATATTCAATTACCATGAAAACTAAATTATAACTACTTTTAACTAATTTTTACCAACTAAATTAGATCAAAACATATAGACATGATTATGCACTAAGAATTTGAGAATAATGAGAATTAAGTCAAAAAGTGCAAGATCAAAAGATCATAGTTAGTTAACTAAAACAATAGCTAAACATACTCAATAAGCAATATTAACTACAAATAAGCTTCAGAATAAATCTAGAACAACTTATTAATCAACTTGAGCTTATCAGATCTATTGGAAGCTCTATATAAACAATTTGTAAACTTATTTAAAACTTAATAGATCAATGATAAACTACAACAATTAACTAATAAGCAGTAATAGACTAAGATAAACACCAAATAAGCAATCACATTAAGCAAATAAGCTAAACTATAAGTAGAATAAGCAACTATAAAGCTAGAAAATTAAGACAGGAAAGGAATAAGAAACTTACAATAGGCCTTAGCTAAACAAAGGCTGAATAAGCTCGAGGAGCTACTCTACAAGCTCTAGCTTATCAATGATAAGCTAGTAAAGGTCCATATGAGCTCTTCCATTTTAAGCTCATCTTCCAAAAGTCCAAAATCCATAAGCAAAGGTACTTAACTAATTTTATAGGTTTGAATAGATTAAATGACTAATTTAGCTCAATTTCAAGCTTAGAGACTTGAAAGAGACCACTTTCTCTTCGGCAAATACTCCATTTGAATCCCAGTAGCAATATCATTGAGACTGGTGCGAACATGGTTGAGTGTGCCGTCGCTAAACTTGTGAAGTTCATCGGTGCGCATCAAATGATTTCTGTTCATGTCATCTTGATAAATAATGCCTTGGATATCACGGTAAGCAGTGTATAGAGTCTTTTTACTGATGTTTGAACGGTATGTGTCAGGTATGGTGAGGTTTATCTTCTTTTGATAGTTTTCAACTACTAGTTGTAGATCCTCCACACGTTCTTGAATTACAATGCGTCTTGTGTACATTCACAAAGCCACATTAAGTGCAAACCATTCATCCATATTGAGATTCGTCAGCTTTCCCTGAACAAGAAGAAGTAACATATCTTCAATATCTTCGCGACAAAGTCTTTTGAAGTCACCTTCTTGAAACTTGTAGAGCTTATCATCTTGTCTTTAAACTGTGATTTCTTCCAAATGTTTGTAACCAAATAATTTCATGATCTTGAGACTTGTAACAACAATAATCATGTGTTTTGAATAGACATCTTTCGAAGTTTCCATGTTGGTAGCATATCCATATAATCTCTGACGTTTTGGTCCCCAGTGATATGTTCCCTAGTAGGCATGTTTGTCGTAGACGACTTATGCCTCACTCCATGCACTTCTAGGAATCTTGTCTTCAATCTATTTAATATGACGATAATCAACAGCCTTTGTCTTGGTAATTGAAGTTGTGTATTTGCGACTTGAGCTTCCTCCTTTTAGATATTTAACCTCGTGCATCCGGAATTAAAGGAAGTGGCTTGCTAAGATCATGGGGATACGGTCTTCCTTCAGGATTATGCCAATCTAACTGATCATTGGTAGCTTTGAATACTTCTTCCAGATGGTATTCTAACTCCACAACACTCTTGCACGTGCCTTTAATGAGATCATATGTTGGACCGGTCAACAGATCTTGAGTTAGATGTTGAATGTTGAGCCGATTCATTATAAAAGCAGAGAAATCGATGGGAGTAGCCAGAAACTCATTAAATGAGGATGTTGTGCCTGAAGCTTGTGCCAACTTAGTCATCCACTGTTGAGGAGGTCGGTCGTCAACCGTCTTTGTTTGGTTCCATTCTCGATCAGGAGTTCGAGAGCCAGATGGATTCCACAATCGTTCATCAACATCTGTTGCCTCTCTGACAGGAGATACATCATCATTTCCTGTATCGAACTCTTGATGAAATGGTTCTTCCAGATCATCAACCCTTGGATCATGCTCCTCTTCTTGAACAGACTTGCCTGATGATTTTGGTGGAGATCTGGTCGTACCTTTGGAAGAACTTGTAGACTTTGACTTCTTTTGAGTTGCTTCTTTTGATGACTCTTCCTTGCCTGATCTTTGTCGCTTCGACCCTCGGTTTGATCCAGCGGAGGGTTCTTTATCTTTGTCTTGATCATCACGTCCTCACTTTATAATCACAACCTCACCATATGAGGAGAGGTCTTTGTCAGAGTTGTATGCTTCGAGTAACGCTCTGTAGAGATTCTTCTGAACATCAAATCTGTTAATAGAGTTATTTTCCTCCATTTTATCCATGAGAATCTTTTTTAACTCGAGTTCTGAGAGCGAAGAGGCTACTGCATAAGACGTCTGAGGTTGATTGGTTGATCTAACCAACACTTCAGCTTCCAGAGTTTCGGTAACATATTTCTCAACTTTTGTCATAATCTTGGAGGTTTGAGCTTTGACTTGCTCCTTGATTATTCTTTTCACGTTGGAGTCAAGTGTGTTGAGAAAGTCTTGATTCTCTACCTGAGCTTCTTCTCTTAGCTTTTCTAATTTCAACTGAACAGCCACATCTACCGTATCTTTTACCTTAGTCTTAAGGTATTTGTCAGCAATGCCCGGAATAGATGATAACGCTTCAGCAAATTGATTAGTTTGTTTGAGTTCAGACATGTCTGACTCTAATGAGGATACCCTACATTCAAAGCCAAATAGGGATGCAAAGTTTGGGATCTCTGGCATAGTTGTTGTTGGAATATTTGTTGTTGTTATTGTGGAATCATGTGTTTGTTATTGAGGTTGGATGATTGGAATGGGTGTTTGATGGATTATAGTGGCAGAGGAAGGTGTAACGGAAACAACTGCATTTGGATTTAAAATAGAGTCGATACCTGTATTCGGAGAGGGATTAATGAATTTATCCACCAAATCTGATGAAACAGAGGATCTTTGTTGTTGCACTACTGCAGGTTCAGTAGTTAGAGTCACGTGAGCTTCTTCCCTTTCTTGATTAGTTTGAGCATCCGTCATTTTAGCATCTTGTCTATCCAAGTTAAGATTCAAGTCTCCGTACAGTTCCCTATTTTCTTCATCTTATTGATCCTCTCCCATAGTATCATCATCCTCTAGATTTTCATCTTCCTCTATGAGTTCATAATCAGGTGGTGTTGAAACTTTTTGATCAGAGGTCACGTCATCATCATCATCATTTTCTTTTTCTTCTTCTTTTTCTTTTTCTTGATCATCTGCTATGTATGTTGATAAGTTTGGGTGAACAAAATCATCTCCTTCATCATCTAATTTAGTTCTTTGGCTGTCATTCTCTTGATCATCGTCTTCATCATTGTATGCTCATCATCATCTTCATCTTTTTCCTTTCCTTGACTAAATGTCTAGGATTCTTCTTCACTCTCTGATCTATATTCGGGTACATCGGGAACCTCTGGTTTGTCACCAGCTCCTTCATTTGTACCAGATCTGGTTTGTTGTTGCTCATCAGGAACCTTTGACTATAAGTCAACTCCATTATTTGAGCAACTTAGATGAGAGACGTGGAATTCTGTCAAGCTTCGTTTGGTTGCCAACTTCATTTGTTCTGCTTCAGATAATGCAACTTCAGATAGCACTGTTAAACCTTTTGACTTTGTTGTAGCAGGCTTATCTCCCTTAGTTGAAATCTTGATTCTTTTACCTTTGGAAGCTGGAGAAGGCTTTGTCTTTGGAGATGATTCAGAGTCAATCTTTTTCTTTGTAGCTTTTGACTTGGGAGCCTTTTCACCAGTAGCATAAGCACGATAAGTCTTGAAAGCTTCGGACTCTAATATGGCTTGATTAGTCAAGTGCTGAGGGAGAATAGCACCGTATTCTTGTGTGTCCTTATGTTTTGAAATAACTCTTATGGTGGTGAACATGAAGTCATCCCTGGCATAATGCCAAAACATCTTGTTTCTCTTTGGAATTGCTTGATCCTTTGCCATGAAGTAGTCGACAATGACTTTGGTGAAATGTGGATAATACATGTCATTGTTCTTTTTAGAATTCTTGTTCTCCACTTGAAATACCAAGTCTTCCCACAGTAGATAGACATAGTCAACCT
>BQNB010004564.1:58751-95438 GCA_026074375.1 Tanacetum coccineum | reverse complement strand
ACAAGTGCAAGATGTCATTATTTTGGTAGCTATAGACAAAATGTACTCTAATTACACAAAATATTTTATCTTTCAAAGATTTTAGCACCAGAAAAGGGTAATGAAAGATTAAAAGTGGGTTTAAATATAATTGATAAAAACTTAATTATAACCTTGTCTTATTCTTGTCAACCAATGAAAAGAGATAGGAGTGAGTCTCACTCTTCTTACCAGGAAAAGAGACTATGTTTGTCTTTTTAAGAAACACAAACTCTCGTTAACAAATTATGTTTCAATAACACAATTAATCAGAACATAGAAAGTTCAGTTTAGTATTTTCGATAATTAAATTCTTAAAAGAATTAACTACCAATTAATTACTAATAAGACTAAGATCCAACTTGACCTCCCACTTATTACCGGAGGTCTGACCAACGTGTAAACAAGTAAGGCAAGAGGTAAGCGGCGAGCGTTAATTGCATTGTAAATGCAACTCTTAGTTTTATGAGACACATGGCATTAGTAACTCATATAGTAATGTCATGTACATGTTTTGTCTCATCTTATGCCTCGGGTGGCCAAGCATACTCGATTTAAGTCCATCAAAAATGAACATGCAAAAATTGACATAGATCTGACCTATGAAAAAATTTGCCATGGGTTGGAAAAGCCCTAAGGTCTGACCAGAGAGGTCAATCCAAGTGCACGTGTTCTTATTTTGGTTGGCATAGACTTAAAATTTCACATATGATATACACATAGATTTTATAAAATATGTGGCAAAATTGTGTACAAAGAAGCATGCAAAACATCTTTGTAGCACAAGTTAAGAAAACGTTTTGTTAACTTTTAATCTTGACATCATCCTATCAAAAGTTCTCGGTAGCTCCATTTGAAATGCACAAAGAAGCGGAGAAGCGGGTCAGCGCGAAGCTTATAAAAAACCCGACTTCTTTAGGGAAACAAAACGCCCAGCCTTATACCTCTCTTATAGTTTGTTCACAATAGGTGGGTCGATTTACCAGTTGACTAACGATGTATTTAAGAAAAACTTTTAACTCTCCAAGAAAACAAGTTTCATAGTTTAATGTCCGTATTTATTTGTCCAAAACCAAGTTTTACAAATAACACATAACAGGTCACTAGGAGTATATAATTATGTGTGTAATTTAATAGACAAATTTAAACCAAGTTTCTCTTTAAGTACTAGTCTATTTTAGAGTTTCAAAAAATCTTTTGCATATAGTCATAACTCACAAGGAGTATAAGCACATAAGCATAGAAACAGACAGAAAGTGGGAATGAGGTGAAGACGGACTCTATTCAGAAAGCAATAAATCACATAATGCCCCGAGGTCTCACAAAAGTCTTCCCCAAACGAAGAACCAAAAGTCTCTCACTAGATTTTCTGCTAAAGTGTCTAGATCGCCACATCCATCGTATTATATGATTGCGTGAGTCTTAAGGCCGGGATAATGAAAAGAATAGAAGACTTAAAACTCTCAATTAACTGTTAATTTTAAATCTATTCTTATTCAATCTATATTAACTAGCAATAAAGCAGTTTTTATTTATTCTTTATGGCAAGAATTGCATATTGTTGCCATAATTTTCAATCAAAACAATAAATAAAAGTTTTCTCATGCAGTTTTAGCGTGTTTTATAAGTGTATAACCCATAACACCAAACGAGGTTGGCTCGTGATGCCACTGTTGGGATTTTATAACTAGTAAACCATTTACTACGAGTACACAGTGGATGGATCTAGTTTGATATTAAGAATTAACATACGTATAAAGTAAGAAACACTAACCTTTGTTTAATGACTAAAGTCGATAAATGAGAATCTTGATCTTGAAAACTTAGTGATTAAATTACCACCTCTACGGTTGCTCACACAACACGTCAAAGGAGCACGCTACCATACTAGTAGTTGTTTCACGTAGCTATCAAGTGTACTAGATCCGATCCAAAACCCTAAAAGGATTACGTTTGAATCGAACTAATAGAAGAAAAGGAATAACGAATGAAACTATAAACCGTTTTTAGGTTTATATCTTCTAGTCAAAAGAAAAACACTAATGAGGTATAGCAACTTTTGGTTATTCATGTATTCTGCTTTTCTTAGACGTTGGGTAGGGAGAGAACAAACAAAAACAATTAAGGATTTGTTCCTTTTGTTTTAGCTGTGTGTATGTGGTATGAATTTTTGTGTGGGACGATCAAATAAGGAGAGGGTAAAGGGTTTATATAGCACCTTACTCTAATGCATTAATTTGTTCCTCACTTCAAGTTTTGCCATTAACTCCTTAATTATGATCATAATTTTGCACACAAATCCCTCCCTAGAATCCTTCAAAATCTGCCACTTTTTGAAGGAGGACAAGAGTTTCCGTTTCGACCATTTAAGCTCTTCTCTTTTTTATTTAACGGATATATAAAGTTAGTTAAGTGTCTAACGAAAACTAACGACCGTTTAAATATGCTTCGTGAAACATATTATTATTTTATAAATATAAACGAGTTATATATATCGAATACATAATAAACGTACTCTTCGTGTCTTAACGTGTGTGCCCCCAATAAGCTCACATACTTTTAGTCGCATAACACGCAGATCCAACTACCACATTCCAACATATATGTCAAACGATCAATGCCACTATCCCACTAAAAAGAATATCAAAAGAATAATCCAATCAAATACTTGCAATTAGAACAAAACTTACTTGAACAAATGTGTTGTAATACCATTGACGACATGTGCAGCCATCAAACCCCAATCAAAAAGTTTAATACCATCGAACCCCAATCAAAAGTTTTATCAACAAAATATGCAGCCAAATAAATTCATGGCTCTTGATATCATTTAGAAATTAACAAATCAAAAGTGAATAACTTGCATTACTTGATAAAAGAAAAGTCTATACAACCAATATAAATACACAAAATAAAGAGACGATGCTCTAATGCTAAACGGGCTAATGAGCCGACACAACTGAACCGGCTTATTAACTAACCGTTTTAACCCACAGCCGAATCGCAACTCACCCATTTTGTAACATCATTGAATAGTGACTGTTCCAGCATGCTAAAAACTATTTAGCATGTTAGCTTTCGATCATATAAGTTGACTTTAGGATAACAACATTATGTACGTATGACAGCCAGGAAACTAGTACGGAGTGTATGCTTTCTAGATTCAAGATTCGACTCTTTTTACATATATGAGCATTAGTTTAATTCATCTTGTGTGATTAATAAATAGCATAATACACGAAAATGTAATTAACTTGTCATTTTTTGCTTGTTGTGTAGTTATTTATATTAGATGGATTAAGTTAGTGGGCTCAAATCCGGTCGGTGAGCTTAAAGCCCATTAAGTTTAAGGTATCATCTGTTTGTAATCTATAAATAGGGGTTCTAACATTCCGTTATCTTTCCCCACCAACAGCATCATCGCCGTTGAAATAATGGAAACCCTAGGAGAGAGAAATGAGGTTTCAGTGGTAAGTGAAAATAAGAATAAGAAGAAGAAAGTTATTAGAGTTGTGAAAAAGATTGTTAAGAAAAAAGTTATTATAAAAGTCCTGAAACCAAAACCGGAGTCGAATACGGAGTCTTTGTTAGGTGTGTCGTCTTTTAATTGTGATAGTTTTGGCTCTAATGATACTAGTGCTGTAATGAATATGTTCGAAAACGATGATTCGACTCATTGGGATCGAATTCAAGTACCCAATGTCAAGGAGGAGGACGAAAAAGGCGTTTGTTTGGTCGAAAAATTGAGCAAATTTGAGAACGTGAAGGATATTGACGTTCATTTGGTCGAAAGCGAGATAAACGGTGTGTTAAGTGCTCAAAACAGGGTTGAGGATAATGACACCATAGATGTAAAAGTACACGAATTAGAACAAGGTTTAAGCGAGAGTAGGGTATTGAGTGGACAAATGGTAGTGTCTTGGTGGCATAAGAAGCAGAGGAGGAAGATTTTCGTCCACGGGCTAGATAAGGAGACAAAGGAAGACGATATTAGAAAAGTTTTTGAAAAGATCGGTGAGGTTGTTGAAGTGAAACTAATAACCAATCTTAACAGTGGGAAAAGTAGGGGGTTTGGATTTGTAACGTATGCTTCCACAGACCTTGCGGATTTGGCTTTGATGAAATTCCGTCATGTTAAGATCCGTGGAAGCACGTGGCACACAGCCGCTGTTGAAGCCAATGACGCTATCGTACTCAATAATATTAAGTGGAACAATGAAAATGTCCTTTCGTTGTTGCAGAAAGTCGGCATCACGAAAATAGATGAAGTCTCAGTTGTACCTGATCCTGAAAACAGTGAGCTGAATCTTGGTTTTGCCTTTATTGAATTTGAAACGAAGAGGGATGCCCAAATGGCTTACCGTAAACTTCAAATCAAAAACGTTTTTGGGGAGTACTCAAAAATAAAAGTTGTGTGGGCCAAGTCATTGGCTGATCCAGTCGAAGAACAACAAAAGACATGTCAGGCTGTTCTTTCGTGTATAGAGGCATTGAACAACGAAAGGTCAACCAGCGAAAATAGCCCAAAGGCTCACCCGAAGGTTTCTCTTGCAAAGTCAATACCAAAAGGCAAGCCAGTGAAGATTAAATCAAAATCTGCTGTTACCGAGACTTCCAAGGTGAATCAATTATCCAACCAATCAAAGACCATCTCGTATTCAATACCAGAATGCTAGCCAATCAACACCATTTCATAATCCATACCAAAATGCAAGCCAATCAAGACCATCTCATAGTCCATACCAAAATGCAAGCCTATCAAGACCATCTCATAGTCCATACCAAAATGCAAGCCAAGCAAAACCATCTCATAGTCCATACCAAAATGCAATCCAATCAAGACCATCTCATAGTCACTACCAAAATGCAGACCAGTTAAGACCAACTCAAGGTATATCAGGTGCCTGCCAGCCACAAAAGGCTATAAGAAGTGAAGTGCCGAGTATTGTTAGACATGTAGCTAGTAGAAAAGATGAAGGATCTTCGACTACTAACAAACTTGTACAACTTCTAAGAGAGCATGCTTCATGGAAGCTAGGCGGTCCGAGTTTAACTGGTCATCCTCAATTCCAATCTGGAGGGAAGCAACTACAACTACCTACAGACTTGATGCAAGGAAGAAATGCATTATATCTTGATCCTCGGTCATACCATCAAACTCATCTTCAAATGCCCAATCCTACACAGCCCAGACCATTAGTGGTGTCTCCTCGTTACGACCAGCAACGTGCTCATTATACACATGGATATAAAGTGGTTGAGCCTAATCCTAGGTACATCCAGAAAAGAGACCAAGCCACTTACCCGGGAAATGGTAGTAGCTTCTATCGATAAATGCATTAGTTATTCAATTGGCTTGCTAACAAAACATCTCTTACGGAATGGGAACAATTTGTTATGCATGTAAGCCTTCATGGTTACATAAACTTCCCTAAGTAAACAATTACTGTGGAGTTGAGAGAACAATTAAGTTTTTCAGTGTTAGTGGTTACATTTTCGGTCCTCTGTAAATTTAACGTAATTATAGAAAACCCTCGACAATTTGCTCAACATTATGCATATAAATCTTGCATGTTGCGAGTCATATGTACCTCTTTTTCTTTTGGCACGTGAAATATGCGAGACCAGCGATAGTGAATGTAGGTCATGGATAATTCAACTTTTTTTTTTTATGGAAAATGTTAGATCCACAAAATATGTTACTAGAATACTAGCCTCTTAACAAACCAGTACAATGTTAGTGGTCAACCAAATCCAAACCCTAAAGCGTAAAATAAACCAATAAATTAAGCTTAGATCTTGCATCAAGTTGGCCATAAACCAAAGAGCTTCAGCCCTAATGCAATAAACAAAACTAAAAGCCATGACAAAAACATGATCCTAGACTATCTAGTTAACATGCAGTTAGCACCCTGAAATGTTTACATTAATTGACATTTTCTGTAGAAGTCGCGATTGTGCTGCAAATTACAAAGTATGAGTCTATGACAACGTGTGTAAATAATAGTACCTCTCCAACAAAATCATAAGGGTACAAAGGTCATTTCCTTCACTTACGCCGGATCTGAGCGGTCCTTCCTTAAACCGAAGGCAAATATTACCAACTCCTCAGCAGTTAGTAACAACGGGAAAATCACTTTAGAACTGCCTCAAATATACAAAATTAAGCATCCCCATTTCATGGTTTAGGGCATATGCGTAATTAGTAAAGATCCATGGAAAGACTGAGTTTCATCGGTTTCCATCTAATTTACTTTCTTCTAAGTTACTGGTTTGAGTTTTCTTGTGATTTTGACTGGGCTCCGGTTTGTTGTCCAATAGTTTCCCACTTTTGGCTATAGCAAGGATGAGTTCAAGTTGCTTTGACTGTTGATCCTGCAATAAGAAAATCTCAAGAATTTAACACGACACTCTACACATTAACAAAAAACATCAGGAACCACAATCAAGATTACAAGTGAGTAGAGGTGGCAATTTAAACCCATTTATTCGCAGAAGTGAACGGGTCATATGGGTTGTAAGTCGCCCAAAGCGGATTTTGGATGCATAACCCTCCTAAATTGTGTATTTTTCTTTGTCAAAATTTTAGGTAAGCAATGTTAACAATTTTTTTCGCAATCATAATTATAGCATTCATTATTTATATTAGTCCTGGAGATGAAAACATTTAATTTACCAAATATAATTAAAGCATTAATCATAATCAAGATTTAGACTTGTTTCTACCCGAAATCTTTGGACCCGTTACCTAACTCCTCTGACCTGCCCATCTTGCCACCCCATCAAATAACCAATGGCCAGACTACAAGACATTCATCAACAGAAACAGTAAATTCTCCAAGTATGCGGTGTCTCGGTTTATAATTGATATACTTTGTAGTAGATTTATGTTATATATTATCAGTTGAAGTCGTTAGTAAACAAAAATGATGCTAAAACTGTTCAACCATCATTGCAGGTCCATATATCCAGTTTGAATGCATAAACTAATAGTTGAACATTCAGACAGATGACAAGAGCAGTAGATACAGCACAAGAAGAATCACGCTATCCACTGAGATAAATATAAAGAGAAAAACATATATTGTCGAATATCAAAACAAAAAAATACTAGCATAATTACAATATCAAACAAAATATGTATTTGCAGAGTTGCAGGTATGGAATCTTATGATCAAACCTGCTTCAGTATCATCAAACCCTTTCTTATCAACCACTTTTTAATTTTATAAACTAAGCTAGTGTTCTTGAGATAATACTCCGTAAATGAAAATCAAATTTTGACCCTGCGTCTAATTATCTTCTAGTAATGTTCATACTCGAATGTAGATATCAATATCTTTCAACAGCTAAAACATGAGCATATGGAATTTAAAACTTGAAAAGAGAATGCATATATTGAAAAGAGTCGAAGTTTCATCAGGATCATGATGAGGGAAGAACTGACCTGCATTGCCAACAGAACCTTCTGGATTTCAGCAAGCTCTTTCTCAAGATTATCTTCTTGCATTGCTAGTGCCCGAGTGGCCTCTGAATTCTTCTGAGCTAGTTCTGCAGTCTACATGCACAAAAAAAACTCAATTTCATCGCAACAAAGGCTCCAAAAACACTTCTATGGCTTTAATTGTTGGCGCGTTTAGTGAACCATGGAAACCTTAAACATGATTCTAGTGTCTACATTTCAAGAAGTAACATACCGCGTAGCTTTTGTGTAAACAGGCAAACATATTTCTCGTCAACTTAACAAATTTGTCCATGAATCATAGAGAAAAGCTCATGTCGAGTATTATGACGTGTAATTACTTTTACTGACCAAGGCCAATTTTCCTATTAACAAATCAAGTACCAAGTCGTGCAAACTGAATTGGATAACTCAATATACTATGTCCCAAAATTTGACCATACCAGAGTGTTAAAACTGTTATAACTATTATAACTATTTAATGATCACCCTGTCTAAATCTACATATTAATATTAGGAAGACGCCTATCATATAACTCGAAACAAGTTTATAACTTCCAAAATTTAAATAAGCTAGTATATCGCTTCTTTTGTGCGGTTAGCTCAACTAGCTATACAGACACAAGTTAATCCAACACATAATAAAACGCAGCACGCTCATTGTGTACCTGAGCAATAGGTTCCTTCAACGACTTCCTAGTAACCCGAAACCTGATACCCAACTTCTCAAGCTGCCTCGACAACACCCGAATAATCGCAGCCGAATTCCTAACATCCTCTTCCACTTTCTCAATCCTCTCAACCAAATTCACCCCATTTCTCGAACCCGACCTCCAGACCCCGAAACTAACCCTCCCCCATTGCCTCCTCCTAATCACAACACCAATCACAATCCCAAAAACCAACAAAACAGGCTGCCACATCATCACCCTCCCCCCAAACCACCCCAAACCCGCCTTCGAATACGTCGAATTCACGACAAAACCAATCGAAAGAATAACCGAAGACGTAAGGCTTACGAGTTCGACTACTGATAGAATATCGTCTAAATTTAATGAACTGTCAACGGCATTGTGTTGTTCGTAACTGATGTTGTCTGAATTTAATGATTTGATTGATGGGTTGCGGTTAGTTTGTGAATTTAGTGGAATTAGGGTTAGGGTTTTGAAAAGGGGGTGTATTGTGAGGTGGAAATTAGGGGATTTGGAGACATGGGTTTTGAAATTGGGAGAGAGTGTGTTTGGATGATGGCGGTGGATTAGGTTTTGAAATGTGATTGACATTTGATTAAAAGATTGGAATCAAGTCTGGAGAAGATGATTGAAGATTGAGATTATGGTTATGACTTGTGACAAGTCAAGTGCAGTTGGTGGATTGGCGCCTTGGAATATCCGTTGATCAATGATGATTATGATTGATTAATTAGCTTTTTGGGTTGGGTGGGATTATCCTAACTTTTAATGTTTTTTTAAAGATTTCTAATAGGATAATCACAAAAATACCTAATTTTTCAACCCTATTTCACAAAATACTAAAAAAAATCAAAATGCCAATAAAATCTATAAATTTTGACACTTTTGCAAAATTGAGAAAAATACGAAAATTTTCGATATTTTTAAGAAATATCACAAACACTTTGCGATATTTCCTAAAAATATCGAAAATTTTCAATATTTTTTTACTCATACACTCGTCTGTTTTCACAGAGTTCACAAACCCACATAGTGTTTTACACTCTTTTACATATCGAAAAATTACAACTCCTTTCAACCAAAATTATTAACCAAAATTCGCAAGGTGGTGGTTAGTTGTAGAAAAAAAATTATGTTTTTTTTGTTTCTAAATTTTTAGAGAATGAAATGGTTTTTGTTCTCTTGAGAAGAGTTAAGAATTTTAAAAACTTGTTTAGATAGGAGTTGTATTTTTTTCTTTTAAAATGGAGAATTGTAAAATGTGATTTTCTGTTTTTCTATTTAAAATTAGAAAAATGAGAATTTTTTTTTTTTGAAAAAATACTAAAAAAAGTGCGACTAAACAAGTTTTCAGTTTTTTCATTCTCAAATGAAAATTTTTCTGAAAAAATGAGATATTTTTCTTCAATTAAACACACCCTTAACTTCTTTCAAACCCCAAAAAGTGTTATAATCTTGCGAATAGATAAAAAAAACCCGCAAAGGGTTTTGTGATTTTTCAAAGAAACCCATAAAAGGGTTTTGCGAATTTTCAACAAATCATGGATAAAGATGCAACCCCGGTACATACAAAGTTTATGTTAATTATTAGTTTGAATTAGTGATTTTTTCGAATTATTGTTTTTTCAAATTAGGGTTTTTTTTTAATTGGGTTTTTTCGAGTTTGGGGTTTTCGAATTGGTCGTGTTGGGATGTTGCTTGTGTTCTTTTTAATTTTGTTGAAAGGAAAATTTTCACAATGCTAAGTTTAGGGGTTCGTATTCGATCAATAGTCGTCGCACCTTCGTAGGATTAAAGTTGGTATAATAGCATATTAGTTATGAAGTGTATAGGAAAATTCTAAACAGGGGCTGCTCAGTTTAGTTCTTAAATGAATTGAGTAATACTTGACATTTTGAAACGCCAGGCTAAAAAAAATTATTCTGTTGTTACAGTACTGCTACAATGCCAGTGTTGAAAATCTGCAGAATCATAAACCATAGTAAATTTCTCATTTTGACCCGTTCGTAACCAAAAATTCGTTTCAACCCAAAAACATAATATAGATTAACATCTAAGATTTATACATAATATATGCTATCCGTTAAGACCCGTACATGAGCAAAATGGGTCATACCGGGTAAGAATGGTGTTATGCCAAACAACCCTTTAACTTTTAAAAACAAAACATGTATAGTTATTTACCACACCAATCTAAGTTTCTTTAACATACACAAAAGCATAACATCCTAAACTAACAAGACCTTTTTAACCCGCCCGTCTCGAACACCCATAATTCGTAGTTACAGGTCCTGCTACACCAATGCCCGATGTTGCCACTACGCATATATATCCCCCCTTAGTAAATTTCTCCAATTAGTATATGACCCGTTTTCGTACCACAAAACATGACGTTTTCACCCAAACAACACTACTACACGCATACCCCAACTCCGCAATTCCCCCACACCATCACACCCGAACCTAACCAACGCATGCCATCAATAGCACAGCCAAATGTGGACCACCCGTGACACACAGTGTGTAATACTGCACCCCCCCCCATATTCACTTTTCCCAACAAAACCTTCATCGTTACTTAACACCACCCCCAATCTACGTTTCTATTCACCAAACACAAAAGCCTCAACCAACCTAAGCGTTTCTTTTCTCTTGGTATACGCGCTTGACCTGGTTCCGTCTGTAAAGCTCCCACACTTACATGCATAGAATAAATAAGCTTGTACAGAGTAATTTACCTATGGATCCCACCACCCTCACCCAGGTCTCCTTCACCCAAGCTCCAGTAGATATAGTACACATGCCCCGCGACTCGGTCCACTACTTCTTTACCCAACTTCAGTCAGCGCACCAACCCATCCTTGAGACCAGACATCACTGTCAACCCCCCACCCAGACCCCCCCAGCATACCCCACAACTACCTCTCCTACCGCATCCGCGTACTCTGTCCAACGACCTAACTCGCGGTAATCCCGCCACCCATGACCTCTTCCAATTAGTGCCTCTCCCCCACAACCCACATCACCCCATAACTCCACCGAAGGCGTCCTTTCCAACGATCAACACCAATACTTTCTATATATCTCTCTTAACTGCGAATCTCATTCTAACTAGTCCTTTACAAGATAACTACATATCTTCTATATTTCTAATCTTATATGCATATCTTTCTAACTAAATAGAATATACACTGAATAAGTCAATACTTATCACTTCATACGTCTTCATCCCTTTAGCAGTCTTAAGTCTTCATGCAGCAGTCTTAACTCCTTCAGCAGTGTTAAGTTAGTACTGGCAGTAGTATTGGCAGTTGTAATCTTGAGCAGTACTAAGTCTTTGGCTTGGCAGTACTAAGTGCTTGGGTTTAATTCCCAACAATCCTCCCCTAAACTTGTGATTTACCTTCAAATCTACAAGTTTCTCTGAATTAAACCATATGTGCTGAGAGGATGCTTCCAAACACTTTATTGTCTTGGTCTGTTTGCTTGTATGAAGATTTTCCTTAGAAGCTCATTTGCCATCTTTGAATGTTGTTCTACGAACAGCCTGTTAACCAACATCAAAGTCAGAACTCCTTTTGACAATGGATATGAAAATATATGTTCCTCTCTCTGTAGACACATGATGAACCCCATATGTATCATATAATCTCCATTTCAATGGATCATGCATATATCTCTGAAGTTTCCATAGTGTATCATCAGTATTAGGTTCAAACAACCTCTTCATATCAACCCATAATGTTCTTTCTTTGTTATCAGTAGGTTCTATTGAACTGAATCTTTCTTTAACAAACTTCCATAGCATCACCAAGTCATCCCTGTCAAAGATTTTCAACATATCCTCAAAGAATTGATATGCTTCTGTATGGTTACCAACCTTTATGATCTTTCAATATTTTCTAGATTCTTCAGTGTAAACCTCTCAGTCAATGATTGGATATTTGACCTGTAAGGCTTCAACATAAACTTCTTCCACTAGAACTACCATCATCATCTATTGTAAATCCTCTTGTGATAATTCTTTTTCCTCTTCATCTGGTTGTTCTTGAACTGATCCTGAAGCTTCATTAGTCTTTTGTCTCTTAGAACCTTCATGATCAAGTTCTGCTTCTGCAGCCCTTTTAGAACTTCCAACTTCTGCAGAATTAGTAATTGTTGCTTGTGAACTTCCATCTAGGGGTGTTAACGATCCGAGCCGAGCCGAGTTTTAGAATATTCGAGCCTAGCTCGATTAACTATTATTTGGCTCGAGCTCGACTCGAGCTCGAATAAATATCCAAAATCTTGCTCGAACTCGAGATCGTATATATAATTAGTTGTTCGAGCTCGAGCTCTATGTTCGTTTAGTTTACTTAAGATTTTTGTTTGTAAGTTTTCATAAGCTCAAGCAGCTCATTTACAAGCTCAAGAGCTCGAGTTACAGCTCGTTTATAAGCTCAAAAGCTCGATTAGATAACCTTTTCTGTTCAATAATACTTGGCCTTGCAATTTAAATGGCTAAAGCAGATCTAAATTATCATCATAAAGCTAGTGAAAATCAAAGCACATCTAATAAAGTAGATGGCTTTTAGTCTCCGTTAGTTTATCTTTTAAATGGAGAACAATTTAGTTTAAGCCATTTTTCAAAAAAATCAAAGTGTGAGGGTTTGCTTTTATATACTTTTTTTCTTTTGGAGGTTTTCCTCCACACCGATGTGGGATAAATTACTTGCTCATGTTATATCTTTGTTTCTTGCTCTATTATTCTTTGTTTATGTTTTTATATGTTTCTATTTTAACTTTAGTCTTAGGGCCTATATTGTTTTTTTCATTGAAAACGTTATCTGAAAATCGTATTATCAAAAAAAATATCATAATATGTATTGCTACGTAGTAGTAATTTAGTACGCAGTATCTCATAACAATCTAATATTGTTTTGTCTCTTATAAAAAATGATAAGTTAACAGCTTGAAATGTTGTTTTATGCCAATTATCTTTTGTGTGTTTGTAAATCTCTTATAAAAAATTTAGTTGAACACATACATTTAGCCATTTATGTTATGTCTGTATGAAAACGAATGTTTAAGATCTACCAAAGTTATAAATAGCGTGAGGCGTGATGTGACGGCATAGTCAAGCCTCACTCCTTAAGAGCCATGGTGAAGCCACGATGTTTTTAAATGGCGTAACTTAAAGCGGCACATAATATAAAAGTATTTATAGGTTTATATTTTTTTAAATCATATTTCATATATATATCGAGTTTACAAAAAAGTGGTATACATAAGTAATAAAGTCAATAAGCTATCCTTACATGTAATCTTCTACATTTCTTTTAAAACAAAATTCATCATAGTTGAATTCAAAAAAAGTGTCATGCCTCGCGCTTTTCCCCGCTTCATCGCACGCCATTAGCATAGAAAAGTTAGTGGTTATCCCGCTTTAGTAGAAGGTCTACCTCACGATCTGGAATGTAAGATTGTGTATCAGACTCTTGGCAATATAGCTCACGTGTTTTGATGTTTATGAGTCATGTTGTATTTTCATATGCAAAGTGCATAAGAGGGTGTGTGAGACCTGCAATTGCGCATGCCCTCAAAGTTATAAAGGCCGCAAAGGAGTTTATAATAAAAAAAACTAGGATTGACCACTCAAAAAATGGATCATTTTTTAGCATATGCAGAGGGGCGGATCCACAACCCACTTAAGGGTGTCGTGGATCCGTATGGTCATGTGACTCTTTCCTCTTTGCTTATTTAAGCAATCATTTTGCATACCATTCTCTTTACCCTTTCCAAAACATTTTCTGAGGTTTAGTATTAATGTATCCTAACACATTTTCTAGTCTTCAAAACCCTTTTTAACATTTGATCATAATGCTTTTAATTCTCATTTGTTGTAAGCATATTCCCACTTGATAATCCATCAAAGCAAGCTTAGAGATCTTATCATCCTCATCCACCAAAGCATACATGCATATGAAGATCCACTACAACAAGATTAGAGATATTGTCATCTTCATCCATTGAATGTTCTTATCATTAGAAGTTCAACCTCATCAATCTTAGAGTTCTTGGTGTTTAGATTAGCATTTATATCCATTTAACAACATTGTCTTGGATCACTATTATACATCAAAGCAACCTTAGAGATCTTACCATCCTCATCTACCAAAGCACACATGCATATGAAGATCCACTACAACAAGATTAAAGATATTGTCATCTTCATCCATTGAATGTTCTTATCATTAGAAGTTCAACCTCATCAATCTTAGAGTTCTTGGTGTTTAGATTAGGCATTCATATCCATTTGACAACATTGTATTGGATCACTATTATACGCCACCATGTATCACTACCATACAACATCTTCTGTCACCAACTATACACCAAACTAAAGGTTAGATGGTTTATGTGTTTAGGCCTTAAAACACAAGGGTAATAGGTTTAAGAGTGTTTAGGCCTTAAAACAAAAGGTTTTCTCCGCTGAGACGGGAGCTTGTTGACTTAGTGAAGTAACTCTCTAGTTGGAAACTCGATGAGTGGAGTCGGGCGAAGAGGAGATGCGTGACTCAAGCACAATAAGTCATCATGTCCAATTTGCTCTTTCTTTTACTTATCGCTTTGTGTTTATATTTGCATTAGTTTATGTTTGTGTTGTGTGATATGTTTTCTTTTATGCTATTTACTATCTTTCTAGTTGTAGAATTATTATTGCCACTTTTCATATTGCATCACACGTGATCGATAATTTGATACGAGAAGTTCAAGTTTTTAAACGGAAGGCATTCCCTTTCCTCTCTACGTTTTCCACGCGTTGCTATACATATGTATTCGTCTAGTTTATTATTAATATAAAAAATTCAATTCCATAACTTAAAGGTCACATGGAAAAGATAAATCATAATTGACTAACAAAAACTAGAACTATTAAACTCAAATATTTAACTTTCGTTACTAATAAAACTAAAAAAATATGCTTGTAATAATAAAAATAAGTTAAACAAAACGTAAACTATCACAACCAAATAAGTATCATTTAAAATTATCACTTTAAATTGTAGATATCACAACTAAATTACGGAGTAAATGATATTATATATCGCTTGATATGTGATATGATTATCTTATAAAGATAGTGGGTGATTTATACTTTTAAGTTTATTCTCTTTTAAAGTTTTTTTATGTATAATTTTTTAGTGTTCAATAGAAAGTATAAACTACAATGAATCCCACATGGAAAGATAGACATAAAAGAAAGGAAGGAAGAGAGATATAAAAACAAAGCCCAAAGAGTAATATTTACATAGCTTTCTATACGTATCTAATTAGATGATATTTAAGTTTGATATTTTCATAATTATAGTTTTGACTTATATATAAAAATAAATGATCATTACTTATTGAAATGTAAAAAAAAGTTTGAAAAACAATATATATTTAGCTCGATTAGCTCGTTCGACTCGTTAAGCTCGACAAAGCTCGATCGACTCGTTCGACTCGAGTAACTAGACGAGCTTTCGAACGAGCCGAGCCGAATATAGCCTTATAAAAGCTCGACTCGTTTAAATAAACGAGCAATATCTTTTGTTTGAGCTCAACTCGAGCTTGAAAATTTGTAGGCTCGAGCTCGAGTTAATCGAGCTCGAGCTCGAGTAGCTCGTTAAAAGCTCTACTTGTTAACACCCCTACTTCCAGTTGCTAATTCTGATGCTCTTCCTCTATCTTCAGTCTCTATGGGTACAAAAGTGTTGACATTCTTCATTGTAGTTTCAAATAATTCCTTGAGCTCATCAAAATAATATATTTTCAATTGCTGCAGTGTATGACTTCCTATGTGCTTGATGTAATTAATCATATAATTCCTCTGTTGAGCTTGTGTCATGGGCTTGTTCCTCTTTGCTTCAGCTTTCTGTGCAGCAAAATATTTCTTTCTCTGATTAATAAGATCTACAAGCATATTTGCTTGATCAACTTCATTGTACTTGTTTCTTTCCTCTGCTTGTAGTCTCTTAGATAGCTCTTTATCAGCTTTAACTCTTGCTCTAATGTTTTCCCATTCTTCCTCAGTAAAAAATTAAGCTGCTTCATGAACTCTAGCCATCCTTTGTCTTTCTTCTTTATCCAGTTCCTCTTGCAGTCTCACAGCTGCTTTATGTCCAAGCCTATCTTGTTCTTGCTGTAATTTTGTTCTCTTGATCTGTTCATCATCAGATTCCTTCATTTTACCTTTACCTTTATCTTTGATTACAACTGGTGAGGGAATACTGATGTTAACTTCTTGAACCATACTAGCAGTACTAACTGACATTGATGCACCAGCAGTACTAACTGATTCTTCAGCAGTACTAAACAACCTACTAGCAGTACTAATTCCACCACTGCCAGTACTAACTGCCCTTCTTGTTCTTCTAGTATAAGTGTGAACATTTGTTTTAGCTGCATCAGCAAGAATTTTAGCTGCACTAAGAACTCCCAACTGATCTTCAGGTTGATCTTCTCCCTGTGTAGGAGTAATCAAAGTAACTCATGCATCTTGATCAATTTCTTCTATCATCCTCCCCTGTTTTGAAGAATCCTCTGAAGCCTCTTCATCATCTAAAACAACAATTTTGGCTTTCCTTCTGGAATGGTTTGTCTTGACAGTCTTCTCTAACTTTTTCACCTTCTTGATAAGCTTGGTATAAGCAGCACCATATACTTTCTTAGTTTGCTTCAAATCTACCTCCAAGCTTTTCACTTTCTTGGACAATGTTGTACATAAAGCCGTCAATTCTTGTAGTGTCATATTGTCCTCATCACTTCCAAGTGTGTTAACTCTTGGGAGAGGTGAATCACGGGACGGTGTAGGTACCCTCTCAAACCTAGTCTGAGCAATGGAACCCCCCATGGCTTCTTGGCACCTGAGACTACCACCTGCACCAACTCCCTGAGGAAGAGGCACATTAGGTATTGCCGTTGATTGGGTCATATTAATGTTACCACTAACCTGCTCTGCATCTAAGCTAGCAGCAGTAGTGGTATCCCTTTCCACTCTGTCATCCCACTCCTCATAGACAGCCTCATCTGGTACATTGGGTATAGGCTCACTAGTCTGAGGTAACTCAGTGACATGGTTTGAGTCTTGCCTAGGTGTTTGAGTCTTTTGGTGTGATGATGATACAACATTAAGGATTGTTTCTTTATTAGTAGGTTGAGCAGGAGAAGGTGATGATTGGGGTTTAGAGGGATGTCCTGAACCTTCACCTTCTTCTGCTTGAGTTGCTAGTATACTTGGAAACAAAGGTGTGTGTTCTCTAGAAAAACCTCTTTTCATATTGCTAAAAAGTTTTGGAGTTAAATTAGGAGCAATATATTTTCTGTTGTGGGGATTAAGGAATCTTTTGTTCTTGTCCAAAAATATTTGAATAAATCTTGGATACATTAAAAATTTATATTTACTATCCAAGTTTTTCACCATACCATCAAAAATCAATGTAGAAAAGTTAAAAGTTCTGTTTGTGGCCAAGCAAATAATAGTAGTTGCTATATTGCTACTAAATTATTCCCAAGAAGTTTTCTTAGGGCTAAGATAGTGTAGGATGGTATGGATCAAAAATCTCCACTGAGGGGGAAATTTGCCTTTTTAAAAAGTTAGTTTATCATCAGTTAAAACATACCCCATTAGTGAGAGTTGATCAAAAAATTTAGTAGTTAGAAAAACACTAATACCATCTACATCTGCTAATTGGTGATGTCTCCTAACAGATGCTTCAGTAATAGTGAATTCTTTGCCATCAACCGTGGCAGTTATTTCTTGTTCTCCATTATCAACTGTTCTGACAATAGCAGTCTACCAAAACTTTTCGATTAGAGAAACATAGATAGTAGGATTCTTAGTAAGAGCATACCTTATATGACTACCATTGAGAAAATCTACTATCTCTTGGAATCCTTCACTCCCAGTTGGTTTCTTTAGATAAGCAACCATATTGTGTTTATCGCAGAATTCCAAATTTGCCATTAGTGATTGAGTTATGATAAGGGTTCTGGGTGAATGTTCATTAATGAGAGTATGAGAGTTTGGCAAAGTTAATTGAGATTTTATAGACGTCGCTTAAGGGTTTTGATTGGACCGATTGAATAAAATGGATTCTTTATCTTGAAGAAAGCTTATAATTGAAAGAAAGATCAAGAATTATCCAAATAATAAACCCCTATAAGCGAAATATTTGGTAGAAATATCTCAACAGCTATATTTAATTGCCAAAAATTTGTTATGCCCCAAACAGTACTAACGGTAGCCTGGAAGTACCAAGTTTAGCCTAACAGTACTAAGTAATGCCCAGCAGTACTAAGTTTAGACTAACAGTACTAAATAATTCCCAGTAGTACTAAGTTTAGCCTAGCAGTATTAACTTTTAAGGTACCAGTTTTAACCTCAATTCTGTTCCAAAAGGCATTTCCATCATCAATGTAGATTCTCACAAGTTCTCTTTCTGTTTTTAAGCTCGTTGTATCTCTTAATTCTTTTGCTCACTGAAGCACTCTGTCTGTTTTTATTTCACAAATCTTTCTTTCTGTTTTTGAACTCACTACATCTCTTTGTTTTTTAACTCACTGCATCTCTCTTTTCTGTTTTTTGAACTTACTACATCTCTTTTTTCTGTTTTCTCTCTTAAACACTCTTTCTGTTTTTGGTTCACACATCAGTTTTAAGAGTTCTTTTACCAGTAATTCTTCCTCCTTTGGCTCCTTCCCCAAAGGCAACATATCCTCCATCAAATTTCTTGAAGCCTGAGAGATAGGACATGTTCCTTGTCATGTGCCTTGAGCATCCACTGTCAACATAGCCTTGATATTCTTTTTGTGGATGACCCTGCACATAAAAATAAGGAAATTAGTTTCCTTTGGGGACCCAAGTCATCACTGACTTGGATCTGCCTCGTGCATCAACATAATTATGTCTCTTGAAAGTAATTAATGCACTGTTAAGTTTGGTAGGTCTCCAAACCTAATATGTTGAGGCCTTAATAGCATTAACCTGATTTGCCCTGACAGCATTAACTACTGCTGAATTTGGCCTAGCAGTATTAACTGTTTTTGGCCTAGCAGTATAAAAACTTCCCTTAGCAGTATTAACTTTTGGCTATAATTTTTGTTAGTTAATGTTGTTTTTATACTATAGGGCCTCTTTACAGTTGATTGTGCTGATTTAGAAAAGCATGACATTGGTCTAGCACTATAAACTATAGTTTTGGGATGAGTAGTATTAACTGGCCTAGCAGTATTAAGAGGTCTTAGGCCAATTTTCATTAAAACTGCTCTTGGAACTATGTTCTTGTGAGCACTGGGTAAGCCTTTTTAGCAGAATAATTGTAATTCACCCTTGTATAATTATTCCCAGATACCATCTTTTCCCTTTGATGGTAATTGTAGTTAGCATGCACATGGTTAAAACTTCCACAGACAAAACAAGCTTTATTGTACATCATAAAGTCACTTCCTAGTTATTGGGACTTCTGATTATTCCAGTTTCTTTGATTTCCCCTAGGAGTTTGTGACCTGTACACTTCAGCATACTTAACTGGTTTCCTAACTGGTTTTTCTTGTTGTTGAGGTCTAACAAAATTTATCTTAGCAATAGTAGGAAAAACAGTTTTCTTCTCCTACTTATCATTTGACACCAACTCCTCAACCAATGAGGCATCAAGAGATTCCCTAACCTCATTATAAGTATCTTCACTAACACTCTTACGATTCTTAGGTCCATATCCTTTAAACTCTGGCTGTTGGAACTTCTCTAAACCAGAGTTGGACAAATCAAGGTTTGGGGGTGAAAATAATCCTGTAGGAGGAGGTAGAATAACATTATAGCTTACAAACCCTAAACCCTTTCTACTTTTATTAGGTATCTGACTCCTTATTAATTTGTCTAGACTCTTAGAAGCATTATCAAATTTTTCAATCTTAAGTTGATTTCTTTCTTTTTCTTGCTTAAGCTTTTCTAACTCACTTTTAAGCACACTAATTTCTGAGTCTTTATATGAGATATCTCTTTTTAGAACAGAAAGTTGCTCACAAAATAGAACCTTATTCTTTTTGTAAAAGACAAGTTGTTCTTCTACAGATGCTAACCGTCTTTTATAAGTAGCTAGATTGAACTCAGATTTGTTAAACTCTATTCTTAAATCATCAAGTTGAGTTTTAAGAGTTTCAAAGCTTTTTAGACATGTTTTTGAACAAGTTTTATCATTATGTACCTCAGAGTCTGAAAAAGCCATAAGAGCCATGTTTGTAGAGACTTCTTCATTTGCCATAAAGCTCCAGTCAAAACCAGCTCCATCAATAGCCAACATGGTTTTGGAAGAAATTTCTTCCACATTTATAGTCCTTCTAGAGTTGTCTTGATTCCTGCTCCTGTTATCTTGATTCCTAGGTCCTCTACATTCTCTTGCAAAGTGTCCCAACTTGTGACAGTTGAAACACTCCACCTTTGACTTGTCATATCCAGTTGTGTCACTCCCATTGATAGTAATCTTTCTACCACTTTTCTGGAAAAACTTTCTTATCCTCATGCTCAGCAATGCTAACTACCACTTCAAATCCATCTCTTCTAAGTCATCTTCATGGATTTGTTCAAGGTCTTCATGTACAAGTTGAGACCCGTTTGGTTGACTGGCCAAAAATGCATAAACAATGTCATCACTTAAGTTAGCAGTACTAACTTGAGTACTAGCAGTGCTAACTTGAGTATTAGCAATACTAACTCCATAAGCAGTATTAACTTCATTACTTTGCTAGTAGATGACATAAAAGCTAAGTTATGAGAACTTGAGGTTGAGCTTGAGCTTGTAGTTCCTTTAACCTCTTGTTCAACAATCTTGAAATTATTGTAGAGATCATCAAATCTCATTGTGTCTAGATCAGGTTTATTCCTCCAGATCACAACATGAGTATTCCACTCAGAAGGCAAACTTCTCAAAAATTTCAAATTAAGATCTTCTTGTGAAATATTTTCACCAAGGATAGCCAACTGACTTACAATCTTTTGAAGCCTGTTAAAAATATAATCAAGAGACTCTGTGCTTGGAGCACTAAAGTTCTCATACATTTACTTTAGAAGAGTCTTTTGAGTCTTCTTTGTGGCGAGTAGGTAGGATGAAAGAGGGGAGGGGAGGGAAGGGAGGTAGGGGGGGGGGGGGGGAGGGGGAGGGAGGGAAAGAGGGAGGGGAGGGGAAAGGGGGAAAGAGAGAGGTAGGGGTAGGGGAGGGAGGGGGGGAGGGGAGGGGGGAGGGGAGATGGAAGGTAGAAGAAGGAGGGAAGGGGGGGGGGGGGGGTGGGGAGGAGGGGGAGGGGGGGGAAGGGGAGGGGAGGGGGGGGAAGAGAGGGGGGGGGGGGGGAGAGAGACAGGGAGGGGGGGGGGGAGGAGAGTGGGGGGGAGGGGAGGAGGGAAGAGGGGGGGGGGAGGGGGAGAGAAGGGGGAAGGGGGAGGGGGGGAGGGTAGGGGGGAGCAGGAGGAAAGAAGGGGGGGAGGAGGGGAGGGGGAGGAAAGGGGAGGGGGGGGGGAGGGGGGAGAGAGGGATGAGGTAGGGAGAGTAGGGGGGGAGGGGGGAAGAGATGGGGGGGAGGGTAGGGGGAGGAAGGAGGGGGGGGGAGGAGGGAGGGGGAGGGAAGAAGGGAGAGGGAGGAGAGGGAGGGGGGGAGGAGGGGGAGAGAGGGGGGGGAGGGGGGAGGAGTAGGGGGGGAAGAAAAGTAGGGGTAAAGTAAGGGGAGGAAGGGAGAAAGAGGGGGGAGGGGGGGGGAGGGGGGGGAGAGAGAGGTGGGGGGGGGGGGTGGAGGGAGAGGGGGGATGGGAGGGGGGGGGAGGAGAGAAGGGGAGAAGGGAGGGGAGGGATGGGGGGAGGGAGTAAGGAGGGGAGGGTGGGGGGTAGAGGGGGGGAGAGGGGGGGGGGAGAGGAAGGGGAGGGGTGAGGAGAGGAGGGGAGGGGGGGAGGGAGAGGGATGAAGGGGGGGGAGGGGGAGAAGTAGGGGGGGGATTTAGAGGGGGAGGAAGAGGGATAAGGGAGGGAGGGAGGGGGGGAGGAGGAGGGGGGGGAGGGGGGGGAGATGAGGGAGGGGATAGGGGAAGAGAGGGGGAGGGGAGGAGTTTTTATTTTTGGTGGTTTTATTTTTTTTTTTTTTTTTTGTGTTGGTGTGTGTGTGGTGTGAAGGAAAAAAAATAATAAGGGAGGTGACAAATGGAGAGATGGGACCAGGGCATACTCGTCACGTTTTCACCCTGTCGGCGACGGTTCTTTTACCTCTCCGTTGCTTGTGCTCCTTTCCGCGTTTCTTCCCTTTTTTTTTCTTCCTTACTTTTCGGTGTTCATTGTTTCCTCTTTGCCTTACTCTTTCCATTCCTCCACTCTTCTTCTTTTGTTTTTTCAGCTCTTTTTTTTTCCTTCTCTAATCATACTTTTCAGGTTTTCTTTCTACCTCCTTTCTCCATTTACTCTTCATTTTTTTCTGTTTTTTTCTTTTTGCCGTTCCTTCTTTTTTTGTTCTTCTCTTTTTTTCTCCTCTTTCTTTTTTTTTCTTTTTCTCTGTTTCTTCGTCTTTTATTTTTCCCTTTCTTTTTTTTCTTTTCTTTCTTTTTTTTTTCTTTTTTTTTTTACTGTCTTTTTTCCCTGTTTTTTCTTTTTTTTTTCTCTTTTTTCAACGTCTCTTTTGTTGTTTTACTTCACTTTGTCTTTACTGCTTTTGTTGCTTTTTTTTGACTTTACTCTTTTGCTTTGTGCGCTTTTGCCGTTTTCGTTTTTCGTTTCTTCCTTGGTTTTTCTCTTTCTTCCTACGCCTTTTTTTTTTTTTTCTCTCTTTTTGCTTTTTTGTTACTCTCTTTTTTCTTCCTCTACTTTCTTTTCTGCGTTCTTGCTTTGTTTCAATTCCTTTCGATTTCCGCGTTTTTGCTCGTTCCGTGTTTTTTCTCTTTGTCCCTTCCCTTTACTTGGTCCGGTTCGTGTTCTGTTTGCTTTTTTTCCTCTTTTCTTCTACTCTTTTGTCTTGTGTGTTTGTTCTTTTTCCTTTCTTTTTTTTTTTGTGTCCTGTTTGTTTCTTCTCCATTTTCTCCTACTTGTTTGTGTGCTTTTGCGCGTCTCTACTTCTACTTCTCTTTCTTTTTGTTCTCTCTTGGTTCTCCTTTTTTTTGCCTTTGTTGTTTCCTTACGGTTCCTCCTTTGTACGGGTTCTGATTGTGCCTCTTTGTTTTTGTTGTGGCGGTTTTTTCCTCTCCTTTTGTCTTCTTTCTCGCTTTCTTCTGTGTGTTGCTACTTTCTTTGTGTTCGCTGTTTTTTCTGTTGCTTTTCGTTATGCGCTTGCTCGCTTTCCCTTCTCCTTTTTACTTATTCGTTTTCCTTTTTTCCTTTCTGTTTTTTTTCATCTTTTAATTCCTTTTTTCTCCTTTTGGTTTCTTTCTTCTTTCGCTTTTTCTTGTTTTACTTTTCAATTCTTTTTTTTCTTTTGTTCTTTTTTTTTTTTTTGACTGCTTCTTCTCTTTTGTTTCTTTGTTCTTTTTTACCTTATCACCTTGGTTTTTTTTCTTTTTTCTGTTTTTTTTTGTTCTTTCCCTTTTTCTTGTCTTTTCCTTCTTGGTGTGTTTTGTTTACTTTCGTTTTACTTTTTATCTTTTTTTTCTTTTATTTTTCTTTTTTTTTGTGTTTTTACTTTCCGTTTGTGCTATCGTTTCTACTTTTTTACTTCTTCTTTTTTTTCTTCTTCTCGAGACTTCTTTCTTGCCTTTTCTTTATCGTCCTTTTCGTCTTCCTTCTTCGTTTTCTGTTGTCTTAGCTCTTCTCTACTTTGTTCTTTATTACTTCTGTTTTGCTCTTGTCTGTCTCTTTTTCTCTCTTGGTTGTTTGTTTCTTTTCTACCTTTTTCTTGTTGTTTGTCTTCGTCGGTTCGTTTGTTTTCCTATTCTCTTTCTCTCGTGTTGTTTCTTCTTTTTTCTCTTGGTGCGCTTATTTCTGTACCCGCTGCGTTTCCATCGCTTTGGTTTTCCCTCCCTTCGTACCGTCTTGGCTCTTTTTTGCTTTTTATTCTGTTTTTCTTTCTTCTGTTCTTCTTTTTTCTTTTTTTCTTTTTTTCTCGTCACTACTATGTTACTCGCTTTCCTCTTCCTCGCTACTTTTTTCATCATTTCTTTCGACTTTTTTTCGTTTTTCCCCTTTGTGCTGTTTTGTTTACGTCTTTCTTCTTTTGGTCTTCTATTTTCTTCTTTCGCTTCTACTTGTGCCTCGGCGTGTAGTGGACCTCGTTTGTTGTTTTCTTGTTTTCTTATTTTTTTTTTTTCTCTTCTCTTTTTTTCTTCTGTTTCTTTTAGTCTTCTTATCTTCTTAGTTTTCTTCTTGTCTCTACTCTCTTTTCCTCGTCTTTCTCCGCTTTTCTTTGTTTTCCGTCGTTTCGTTTTTCTACTCTTCTGTTTCGTTTTTTATTTTTTTTTTTTCCTTCTAGTCTCTTTTTTTGTTCTTTTTTTTTTTTTTCTTGTCTTTCTTTCGTTTTTTTTTGTCCCTTAGTTTTTACCTTTTCCTTCGTAATTTCCTTTCTTTTTCTCTTTTTTTTCTTACTTTCTTTCTTTTTTTTTCACCTTTCTCTCGCTTTACTCTGCTTTTTCTGTTGTTGCCTTATGTCTCTGCCTTTTTTTGCGTTTTTTCTTGTTCTTTTCTCTGTTGTTTACTTTCTTTGGTGCTTCGTTCTCTTTTGTCTCATTTTTTTGTTCTTTTTTGACCTTTTCTTCCACTTTCGCTTGTTTTCTTTCCTTGTTCTTTTTTCTTTTTCCTTATCTCTTTCCTCTCACCTTCTCTTTTTCTCCTCTTCTTTGCCTTCCTCGTTCTCTTTCCCTTTTTTTCTTTTTTTCCTCCTCTCTGTTTTGCTTTTTCACTCTCTTCGACCTGTTTTTTTGTTATCCATTTTTTCTCTCACTCTGCCCTTCGCTTTTTCCGCTCGTGTTTTTTTTGTTTCCTTTTTTAATTTCTTTCTTCTCCTTCTTTTTTAGTTTCCTCTTCTTTTCTCCCTCTTGCCTTCTTCTTTGTTTGGTGGTGGTCCTCGCTTATTTTTTTTTTTTGGCTACTTTGCTTTTGTTCTTCGTGGCTTTTTTCTTTTGCCTGGTGCTTTCCTCTCTTTTCTTTCTTACTTTGTGCTTTTGTTGTTTTTTGTCCGTTTTATTTTCTTTTACTTTTCCTTACTTTCTTTTTGTCCTTTTTTTTGTTGACCCTTTGATCTTCTTTTTTTTTTACTTTCTGGTGTTCTCCACTCCTTTTTTTTCTTTCGTCCTTACTTATATTCCCGTTTAGTACTTTTTTTATGCGTTCGTTTATTTTGTTCCCGTCTCTTGTTGCGTTCACAAGTTCTCGCGGTCCTCGCTACTCTTTTTTGTTTTTGTTTTTGTTTTTCATGTGCTTTGTTTCCTCCTCTTGTTCTTCTTTGTTTTCTTGTCTTTTCGGTTTTTTTTCGTTTTCTTTCTTCCTCTTTTCTTCCTTACGTTCTCTTCTTCCTTTTTTTGCTTGCTTTCTCTTGCCTTTCTTTTCGGGTCCGGTTCTCTCTCCCGTTCCGTCTTCTTCTTCCTCAAATCTTTTTTTTCGTTTTTTTTTTTTTCTTTTCTTACTGTTTTTTTTTGTGTTTCTCTCAAATGCGTTTTTTTTTTTTGTCTTCTTCGTATTGCTTCTTGTTCGCCTGTTTCTGCGTTGCGTTTGCTCTTCTTTGTGTTGCCCTTTTTTCAAAGTTTTTCGTTTTCTTTTTGTTTTTCTCGCGTCTGCTCGTTTGTGTTTGTCCGCGCCCAGGTGCGTTGTTTTTTGTTGGGTTTTCTTTTTCTTTTTTGCGTTTCATTTCCTTTTTCGTTTCGGCCTCTTTTTCTTTCTTGTTTCGCAACTTTTCTTTTGTCCTTTTGTTGTTTTCTTCTTTCTTTTTTTCTTTTTTACTTCTTCTTCCCTTTTACTTGCTCACGTCTTTTTTTTTCTTACTGTTCTTGCTCTTCTTCCTGCCTTTGTTTCGTTTCTTCTTTCTTTCTTTGTTTTTTTTTTTTTTTCTTCCTCTCTCTCTTTCTTGTGCTTTCCTTTTTTCTTTTCTTTTTTGGTTTTATCTCTCCTTTTTCTTTTGGCTCGTTGTTTTCTCGTGTCTCTTTCCTTTATCCCGTCCCTTTTTTTTTTCCTTTCTTTTTTCTGTCGCCTTTCACTTGGTGCTCTCCTTGTTGGTTCTCTGTATTTTTCTTCGTCTTGTACCTTCTTCCTCTGTTTTCTGCTTTTTTTCTGATCTGGCGTCGTGTTTTTTTCCCTCTTGGCTCGTTCTACTTTTTGCGTTCCCTGACGCGACTTCTGTCTTTCCCTTCGTTTTTCCTTTTTTTTCCTTTTTTTGTTCTGTCTGTCTGGGACGATGTGCTTTGTGGGCGCTCTTTGCTTTTTTTTTTGGTATTTTTCCCAATCTCTCCTCTTTGTCTTTTTCAATTGTTCTATTTTTTTTTTTGCTGTTTTCCTTCTCTTTTTCTGAGTTCGCCTACGTCGTTCTCGTTTCTTTCTTTTTTTCGTTCTCTACTTTTTTTGCCTCCTTCTCTTGTTTTAGTCTTTTTACTTTGGTTGTCTACTTTCTCTTTTTTTTGCTTGTTTCTCCTTCTTTTCGTTTTTTCTTTACTTTTTTTTTTCTCTTGTGTTTTCTCTTCGTTTTTGTGTTGTTTTTCTCTTCCTTTTCTTTGTGTCCTTTTTTTGCTTTCTTTGTCTTCTTTTTCTCTTCTTCTTGCGTCACCGTCTTGCTGACCTTCGTTGACCTGGTTTTTGTCACTTTTTGGTTTTGTTTTTTGTTTCGTTTCTACTTTTCTTCTTGTCTATTCCTTTTAGTTTTTTTTTTTTCGCTGCCTACTTTTTTTTTCTTTTTTTGCTTGACTTTTTTACTTCCCCCCCCCGTCTGCACTACCTTTTCTTCTTTTTTTTCCTTTTTTTGTTTGTTTCCTTCTTTTTGTTTCTTGGTGGTTTCCTTCTTGTACTTCGTTTCTGTTCTCAATTCGTTCGTTTTCCTACATTTGTTTTTTTTCTCTGTTTTGTCTTTTTTGTTGTTTTTGTGTTTCTGCTAACTTATCTTCTTGTTTCTCGGTTTCCCTTTTGTTAGCTATATTCTTTTTCTGTCTTGTCTCTTATCGTTCTGCTTACGTTCTCTTTTTTTCCTCCGCATCTTTTTTTTCCTCTCCGATCTGCGTTTTCTCTTCTTTTCGCACGACTTCTTTCTTCTTTCCACTTTTTTCCTTCTTGTTTTGTACTTTTTGCTTTTAACTTCTTGTACCCTTGTCTTTGTCTTTTTTTTGCTTCGTTGTCCTGCGCTCGTTGGCGTCGTCATTTGTCGCTTTAGCGTTGTTTCGCGCTAGCGGAGTTCGGGTCGCTGTGTAGTTGCTGTTGTTGATCCTGTAGATTTTTTTTGTGCGATGTGTGGAGGGGTTGGGGCTGGTATGGGAGGTAGAGTTATTGTCTGCTGATAGTGCGCAAGTATGATATCTCTAGATTATGCTGGGATTGCTTTGTTTTATATTATATGTCTAGTGTATGGGAAACACATAATCGCAGGAGTGATATGATTGAGGCACGAGTCAGGGAGGAGCGCGAGAGCACGATTTGTGTGGGTTTATGAGGCGAGATCTCGACAACTCTCGATCTAGAAGAGTCGAATCGAACACTGCATCTAGTCCAGCGTTAGCGATATTTGCCTACTTCCACTTACTGCCGCAATACATAGAACTCTAAAATCATAAGTTCTATATATCAGCCACGCTCTAGTGAAACCTCACATATATCTATAGTACGGATAGGACCAACAACGGAGCGTGTGTGCCCTCACAGACTGAGCGCTCTCACCACCCCTACAACCGACACTCCTCACCACGTGGGCCGTGGTGTGAGAAGGGGGTATCGGGTATGGGAGGAGGAGAGAGTGTCAAATAGGTCGTTGGGGTACGGGTGGATTGTGGTATAGCGTGGGGGCCGTAATGGGTGTGGAGGGGGGAATGGAAAGGGTGGGTAGGGGGAGTGACGGTGAAAGAGGGGGAAGGGGTGTAGGTAGTGAGAGGGGGGTGGGGTAGGAGGGGGGTAAGGGGGGGTGGAAGAAGTGAGACAAGGTTGGGGTTGGGGTGAGCAGTGGGAGGGAGAGAGGAGAGAGGGCATAACGGAGGACAGTGTTGGGTGGTGTTTAATTGGCAGTTAAGGTACAAGAGTGAGGAGTCGGTCGTAGTGGGGGGAGGGGGACTGGGGACAAAGGGGAGGGGCGGGGGGGACGGGGGGTAGAGCTGGGAGGTAAGAAGGTTGGGTGGACGGGCGCGGGGTGAGGCGGGATTGGGGGCTGGGAGGGTAGGGTGCGACAGAGGGCTGGGGGGGGACGGTAAGGGGTGGGTGGAGGAGGTGAGGGGTTAGGGAGGGGGGTCGTGGGTAGAAGAAGGAACAGTCTTTCCGACGGGGAGAGGAGGGGGGAGAGAGGAGGGTGAAAGGGGAGACGGTTGGGTGGTGTGGGCGGGAGGGAGGGGGAGGGGGACGGGGGGAGAGGGGGGGGAAGAAGAGCTGGGAGGAGGGGGGAGTGGGGGGGGGGGAAAGGGGGGAGGAAGGTGGATATGGAGGGTAGGAGGGGATCGGGATGGAAGGACTAGTTCGGGGAGGGAAGGAGGGATCGGGGAGAGGGGAGGGGGTGGAGGAGGGGAGGGGGCATAGGAGGGAAGTTGTATGGGTACGAATGGATACGCTCTGTGTCCTGTACCTAATGTCACTGCTCCACTTTCTCTCTTTCTCGCTTTTACCTTTTATACCTGCTGTTCGTTCTCTCTTTCCTTAGTTTTTTTAAGGGCCCCCTCACTTCATCCGTTCTCTCTCTCTCTTTCTGCCCACTTTTTTCTTCCTACTCTCCCCCCTTTATTTTCTCTCTGCCCTTAATCTCCGTGCTTATTTTTCACACTGCTTTCATCTCTATTCCCTACTATTCTTGATTTCACATTCCTTTTGCTCAACTCTCCACTTTTTTTTTTCTCCACCTCACTCCCTTCTTCCTTCACACTTTCGATCCCTCTTTCTACTTCGCACTGACTTTTCCCTTTTTCATTCCCTTATGACTGTACTTCTGCCCTTTCTTTTCTTCTTTACTTTTACTTCTTCTTTACTCCCACTAGCCTCCTTCTCTCTTCACTCTCTCTCCTATTACTCTCTTTATACCCCCTTCTTTTTTTACTCTCTTAGACCACTTTCCCCGCACGCTCTCTTTCTTCTCCTATTATTTCTCTATTTCCTTCGTTTACACACTTCTTCTCTCTCTCCCCCTCCGTTTCGTTTTTTTTCTAACCGCTTTCTTCCTACTTTTGTTGCTCCTTTTGTGCCGTAACTTCTCTTTTTTTCTTTTTGTCGTTCTTTTTCTCCCTAGACTTCTTACCTTTTGTACGCTTTCCTCTTACACTTCACTGTTTGCCTTCCCTCCTCTTTTTACTCTTGCCTTTCCTCCTTACTTTACTCCCCCCATGCTTCTCTCTTGTACGATCCTTTTCTAACTTTTTCCCTTTTTCTCTCTAAACCCTTTGTTCTTTGCTTTCTTCCTCTTCCTTTTTTTCTATCGCGTTGTTTCGTCTTTTTTTCTTTTTCTGCTTTTTTGCGTCATTCCTTCTTTTCTTACTTGTTTCTTGGTCCTTTCTCTTCCTTTTTTTTCGACTTTTCGCTTTTTTTGTGTGACTGTTGTCTTCCCTCCTTTCGGTTTCTTTCCTGTTTTTTGTTCGATCTTTTTTTTCTTCCGTTCTCTTTTCTTCTACTTTACTGTTTTTTTATGTGTGTCTCGTGACTTTTTCTCTTTCTGTTTTGTTTTCACTGTCTCTTTCTTTTTCTTTCTCCCTTTGGCTTTCCGTTTTGGTACTTTCCTTCCCATTATCTTGTCTTTTTTTTTCGTTTTTTTTCGTTTTTTTTGTTGGTCTACTTTCGTACTTTCCTGCACGTACCTTTTCTCTTTACTTTTATTTCTCTTTCTTTTGTTTTCACTACCGTCGCTTTCTGTTTTTTTTTCTTATCTTTTTGTGCCGTTGCACTTTTTTGCTTTCTTATTTCTCCTTTCTTTTTCTCCTACTTCGTTCCCTCTTGTTTCCTTTTCTTCGTGCCTCTACGGTCTGTTGTTTTTTCTGCGTGTTTTTTGTGTGCCTGTTTTTAACTCTTCTTTTTTCGTCTTTCTTTTTCTTCCCTTCCTTTTTTTTTCCTTTGCTCTACTGTTTTTCTACTTGCTCGTCTGCCTTTTGTTTTCTTGTTTTCCTTCCTCTTTCTTTTCTTTTTATGTTTTCTTATTGCTGTGCTTTGATTCTCTTTCTTTCCTCTTCTCTCTTTTTTCTCGTTCTTCTTCTTCGTTTCGTCTTTTTCCTTTTTTTTTCCGCTACGTCGCTTTTTTTTTCTTTTTCCTTCGCTCTTTTTTTGTTTGTTGGTCTTTTTTCCTTTTCTTCTTTCGTTTGCAAGTTTCTTTCGTTCTCCTTTGGTGTTTCTTTTTTTTTTCTCTCTTTTTTGTTCTTCTTTTGGTTCGCGAAAGGTCCTTTCTTCCTGACTCTGAACGCTTTTTTACTTGTTCTTCCCTTTACTGTTTTCTTCTTCTCTCTGTCTACTGTTTGTTTTTTCGTCCTTTTGCGTTTCGCATTTTTTTCTGTTTTTTGTGTTTGTCGCTATATTTCTTTTCTTTTATCTTCTTCTGTGTCTCTTTTTTTCTCTTCTTTTCTTTCTTTTTCTTCCCTTCTTGTCCGTTCGCTTTTACGTGGGTCAAATGTTCCTCTTTCTTCTTTTTTTTTCTGTTTTCTTTTAGTCTCCTTTTTTTTTTCTGGCCTCTGTGTCTGTCGTCATGTTCGTTCTTTTTAACGTCACTGCTCTCTGCTTCTGTTTTTTTCTCCTTTCTGTTCTTCTTTTTGCGTTTTTGTACGTTTTTCTTTCTTACTTTTTTTGCTTTTTTTCTGTTTATGCATCTCTCGTCGGTACGTCGCTTTTTGTTTTCTTACTTTCTTTCACGTTCGTCCTCTTCCTTTTATTCTTTCCTTCCTTTCTTTTTCTCCTTCACTTCTTTCGCATTTTTCTTTTCTTTTTTCTTTTTTGTTGTCTTCCCTTCTGTCTCTCCTATGTCTTTTCTCGTTTTTCATTCTTTTTCTTTTTCTCTTTTTGTTACTTTCCATTTTCTCTTGCTGTGTTCTTCGTGTTTCTGTGTCTTCCTGTTTTCGTTCTTTCTTTTCCTTTTCTTTCTTTTTTTCTTTTCTTCTCCTGGTTGTTTTATTTCACGTGTCGGTTTGTCTTGCTGGCGCTTCTTTTTTGGCCTTCTCTTTTTTGTTTTTCTTGTTTCTTGTTTTTCTTTTGGTTCTTCTCTGTTCTTGTTTTCTTCTTTTTTCTTTTTTTTCTTCTACTTGTCACTGTTTTTTCTTTTTTTTGTTGCTTTTTTTTTTGTGTGGGGAGGGTTTCTATTTTCACGTCCTTGTGTGTACTACGTCGACTTTCGCCTTTTTCGTCTGGGTCGCTTGCTCTTTGGCCGTTTTCTCCTCGTTTTTGTTGTTTTCTTTTCTCGGCTCGTTTTTTTTTTGTCTCCACTTCTTCGCTCTCTTCTGCCTGTCTGGCCGTTCTTTTTTTTGCCTTCGTATTTCTTTTTCTCCTTTTCTTTTCTTTGCTTCCCGTTCAAGTTCCGTTTCCTCCTCTATTCCTTCTTTTACGTTCTACTCGTGGTCATGTGTAAAATCTTCTTTTTTTTTTTCTACAGTCCTTTCTTTTTTACTTTGTTTCTTTTTTCTTCGTTCTTTGTTTTTGTTTTAATTGTTGTTCTCTTCTTCTTTTTTTTTCTTTTTCTTTTTTTCTTTTTTTGTTCTCCTTCCCTCTTTCCGTCCTTTTTGGACTTCTCCTGGTTTCGTTCGTTTGTTGCTATTAGGGATTATCCTTTTTTCTTCTTTTCATTTTTTGGGTTTCTCCACTCTCTTACTTCCCTCTTTTTTCTTCGACCTCTTTCTTTCCACGGTACTCAGTGTTTTTTTTCTGCGGTTTTCGTTCGTTTCTCTTTTGGTCCGTCTTCTTTGTTTCGTGTCTTTCTTTCTTATTGTTTTTTTCTTGTTTCTCCATCCATTTCTATTTGTGCTTTTTTTCACTCTGTTTCTTTGCTGTGTCTTTCTTCGTCCTTTTTTTTCTTTTTTTCTGTGTTTCTTTAGCATCTTTTTCCCTCTTGATTCTGTTTCTTTTTTGTCTTTCTCGTCGCTGTTCGTCTTTATGTTCCGTTTCTCTTTTTATTTCTTTCTTCTCGGTCTTGTTCCTGTTGTTCTTGTGTTGCTTGCTTTCGCTTTACTTGTCTTTTTTTTGGCTCTGGTGTCTTTCGCTTTGGGTGCCTTGTTTTTTTTCCGGTTCCCTTTTTCCTCTGCTACTGTGTTGCTTTCCTCTATCTCTCTTTTGTTGCTTATTGCTCGCCTCTGTCATTTTTGTCCTGTTGCTCTTTTCTTTTTTTTTTCTGTTTTTTTTGTTTCCTCTCTTTCCTTTCTTTTTCTCCTGTCTTTCTTTCCCCTTTTCGTTTTTTGTCCTGCCCTCGCCTGTCGCCTTCTTTGTCTCCTTCTTTTTTCTTCTCCCTTTGTACTTTTTTTTTTCTTTTTTTGTTTTTCTTTTATCATTTTCTGTTTATTCTGGCTTCTTTTTCTTAACTTTTCTTTCTTTCCTTTCTGTTTCGTTGTTCTACTACTTTCTTCTCTTCTGGCATTCACTCTTTTTTTTTTCGTTTCGTTCATCCCTCTTCCTCTGTTTTCCTTTTCTGTTTCCCTTCTCTCTCTGTTACTGTTTTTCACTTTTTTTCTTTTTTTTTTTTCTACTTACTCTCTTTCTCTGGCTTTTCTTTTTTTTTCCTCTCTCTCTGGTTCTTTCCCTCTCAGTTGCAATCTCCCGCCTTTTCGACCTTTCTACTCTTGTACTTTTTTTTCCTGCTCTTCAGTCTTCCTGATTTGGTTTTGTTCACTTGTACTTTTTCTCTTCGTTTTTTCTTCTTTTGTCCCTCTTCTTCTTGTGTGCTTCTACTCTCTTGTGTTTTTCTCTCTCTTTTTTTCCCTCTTTTTTCCGTCTTGTCTCTCTTTTTACTTCTGTTTTTTTGCTACCTTTTTTTTTGTTTTTCCTCTCTTTCTTGTCCACTTTCATCCCACCCCGCACCTAACTATCCCCATCTAGCTCATAGTCGCAATACGAACCAAACCCCACTAATAACCCCCCTCAATCCCATCAATACGCGCACCCACCCCACAGCAACAATACACTCACCTTAACAACCACCAGCACACAAGAACACACACCCATCTACAGTACCACACCGCCGGCACCAACACCCCCCCAAACACCAACCGCACTACAAGTGCCCACAATATAACACCAGGATAGCCAACTGCCAACCCCTCAAAGCCAGCCAGTTCCAAAACACAAGCCCTCGCCACTATATCTATGAGCACTCAAAGATCACATCCCAATCCATACTCCGAATACAAAATCTACTACCAAATATTGCATAAATACCACCAAATCTTGTTTGTATAGCAGAAAAACAAAGTCGTTAGCATCCTTGTACTGAATAAATGACAATAGATGTTCATTGAAGTGCCATAGTAACATACAACTTGCCTACAAATCATTCTACTATTTTATCATTCATCAGCATCTAAAGGACCTGTATTAATGAAGTAGAGGAATCCTAACAATTGTAGTTGTTTGACTGTTGGATTAAAAAAGTTTCATACTCTTATGACGATCCAAAGAGCAAAGTCGACTTGTACTTACATAATTATCTAAACTCGCTACACATAACAGTCTACACCCTGTTTGAAGGGGCAACCTTTGCATTAGTAATGTGTTAGTGCAGTTTCTAGATCCATTTCTTCCTTGTGAGTAAAGAGATCTTCATGTTAGTTTCTTCTAGATTAAAGTTTCAGAACACAAGCTCTGATACCAACTGTTGATCCCAAACTATGATTGATTCTTTAGCTTGTAAAGAGTATGTTACCTTGAATAAATCCAAAATAACAATGGTAGAAACTTTGTGTGTATATTAAAGAGTATACGGAATCTACTCTTTAATACTTAGAAGAACTATGAATGTAACAGTAAATATGATTGAACAAAGATGTAACAAAAAGCTTCAATATTATTAAGATCAATAATACGAGTACTCTGTCTAGTACTAGGGTTTACAACCTTGAAGCTATTACTATTGTGCATACAACTCTATAACCTAAGATCTTCTTTTATACACCAAGGAGTCCTTTACAAGATAACTACAGATCTTCTATATTTCTAATCTTATATGCATATCTTTCTAACTAAATAGAATATACACTGAATAAGTCAATACTTATCACTTCATATGTCTTCATCCCTTTAGCAGTCTTAAGTATTCATGCAGCAGTCTTAACTCCTTCAGGAGTGTTAAGTTAGTATTGGCAGTACTAACTTTCTTCTAGCAGTACTAACTAGTTAGTACTGGCAGTTGTAATCTTGAGCAGTACTAAGTCTTTGGCTTGGCAGTACTAAGTGCTTGGGTTTAATTCCCAACAAAGTAGCTCGATACCCACGAGCTCCACCAAAAGCTAAAACTCGACCTTCTTACCCTTTAATGCAACGCCACTAGCTTCACCTAAAGGAAAACATGAAGGAAGCAACGTAAGCATAAGCTTAGTGAGATAACATATATATCATTTAATTAAAAACATGCTACTAAAATCATTTGGGTCATTACGGATTGTTTTTTACCAACACGGGTAAACATGGGTTGTTCTGACAACACGGGTCAACATAGTCTGTTTTGACCATAAGGTCAACATGAGCTATTTTGACCATAAGGTCAACATGGGTTGTTTTGACCACATGGGTCTACATGAGTTATTTTGACCACACGGGTCAACATGAGCTGTTTTGACCATAAGGTCAACATGGGGTGTTTTGACCACACTGGTCAACATGAGCTTAAAACAATTGAATCATTACTACTCATAACATATAATCCAATTAGCAATGAAATCATAATACGGATATAACACTTCACATATTACAAAACATAAACATGACCACACCGAGGATGTGATATCTCTAACGGGCTCCTAAAGTTCCGTTTCTATTCTTATATACGTTACTTACCTTTAAAATGCTTGACTACTAACACGAGCTCCCGTACATGTCTTCGGCTAACTATTATAGCCTAAGAACATACAATTTCATGGAGATTATTAGGAACATGGTTTAGCTTGTCATAAACAAGCTTAAAAGAACGCTAAGCCATAAGGGGGTGTTTGGTTCGCGGCTTACATAACCACATAAACGTATTTTCTGAAGTTTAACACCATTAATTGGTGTTATAACATCTTAACAAGGTACCCATTACCTATTTGAACACTTACATGTGATTACAAGTGTTCTTGGTGATTTTTGAAAATCACAACTTAGCCTAATTTCATAAAATTCTACAAAAACCCCACAAATGGCATAAAGGTTCTATATTTAAGCTTTACCCACTAATGGGTAATCATAATACATAAAACTAAGAACAAGAATAGGAATTATACCTTAAATTAGATGATAAAAACACTAGCTTTAGTGTTTCTAAGCTTATATAAAATGATTTCTTGCTTATATTTTGCTCAAAATCAAAGTAAGATCAAACCCTGAATTTGTGCTTGTGATTGTGTGTGACGTGGTGATGGAGAAGGAAATAGGATGGTTATGGAGTTTCCAAATTGTGAAGTAATTTATATTCTTAATATTGTAAGTTTCACCTTTTGGCAAAACTAGTCCCTTAGAAATTGGGATGTTATAACTCTCCCTCACTTATTCGGTTTGTGTCCTCACAAACCATTCTTGGTGAAACGCGGGGTAATACTTAATGAGTTCTTCTTTGGGCTCCTACGTGTAATCCAACCCTTTTCTATACTTCCATCTGACCTTTAAAAGGAGAATCTCTTTCCTTCTGAGTTTCTTGACCATGGTGTCAAGAATCTCTACTGGCTCTTCTACATAGCCGAGCTTTTCATCAACCACGATATCTACCAGAGGGACATACTCTGCTTCATTGACCAAACATTTATGTAGCTGTGACACGTAAAAAGTATTATGAATACTGTTTAGTTCTTCTGGTAGCTCAAGTATGTATGCTACCTTTCCAACTCTATCAGTTATTCTGAACGGACCAATATAACGTGGTCCTAACTTTCCACGCTTCCTGAAATGAATAACACCTTTCTAAGGGGAAACTTTAAGCATGACACGATCCCCGACCTAAAATTCTATAGGCCGCCTTCTCTTGTCTGCATAGGACTTTTGTCGATCCTGGGCCATTTTAAGCCTTTCTTTGATTTGATCAATCTTTCCGTTGGTCTGTTGGACAACATCAGAACTGGCTAATTCTCTTTATCCAATCTTACCCTAACATATAAGAGTTCGGCACTTCCTTCTATACAACACCTCGTATGGTGGCATCTTAATGCTGGAGTGGTAACTATTATTATAAGAGAATTCTGCTAGTGGCAAGTATTTATCCCAATTACCACCAAAGTCTATTGCACAA
>BQNB010004564.1:0-57461 GCA_026074375.1 Tanacetum coccineum | reverse complement strand
TTTTTTCATTTTTTTCATTTTTTTTATTTATTAAAAAAAAATTATTATAACTAAATTAAAACTAAATTTAAAATATTTAAACTAGATTTAAAACAAAACTCACCCACCCACCCATCTATTACCCCCTTCTTCTTCCCCTTTTTCATCTTCTTCACCTGCAACTCACACACACACACAGTGCGCAGCTCACACACACACAGTGCAACACACACACTAGTTCTTTCAAAAAGTGAATTAAAAAAATAGCACGAAAACGCCAGACACGGTACAGTGTCTGGCGTTTTCGTGCTGCGTTTTTCAGGACCATCTCGGCTGGCTATTTCGGCTCGAAGCACAAAAACGCCACATCTGTTGTGGCTGTGGCGTTTTCGCGTTGCGTTTTGAGGGAAAACGCGAGCCCCGTACCGTGTGCTCTTAGAGCATGGCGTGTCACAACGTCATACCCAACATTACAAAGTAGCAGCGAAGCTACTACATCTTCTTTAGTATTATTTCCGTCGTTATAACTCTAAGCTGGTAGAACAACGCTGTGATTAGTGTGTGTTTTAGTAGGTTACACGTACATTTTATGTTACAACTGAAAGTATTAATGATGAGTCCAGTCTGTTAATAGTGTTATACTGATGTGACATGTTGATAATCAAAGACGAAACAAACAAATCAAATCGAACAAACAAACGAAGCGGAAGCTTTATTCAAAATTACCAAACCAAATTACAAAACCAAATTCAAACGTACCAAACTCTAATTCCAAATGTACCAAATTCTAATTCAAACGGTACAAAAATTCTAATTCAAACGATACAAAGAAAATTGATGTCATTAGCCTTTATTTATATGCAACCAATGACCTAAAAACTACTAAATTCTAAAGTGACTCAAATTAGGAAACATACCAAAAACTTATATCTAACCAAAAACAAATTTACGAAACGAACCCAAAAGCTTAAGTCACTTTCTAATAATCCCCACTGTGACTTGAACTCCTACAAATGTTCCAAAACCAAATTCAATATTCCAATTTCCAAACGCTAGAGATACTAGCCTAATTCAAAACGAACGATCGATTCTCAAAAGCAATCCCAAACAAAATCGATCCAAAGCAAATGCCGATGACTTTAAAACGAACAATCAAACGTTAACCGACAAATTCAAACACGGTCAACCAAACAAGCAAAACGGCTCAAACGATCTTCAACAAAGACAATCAAATTCAGGGAACCAACTTCAAAAGCCCGACAAACGAAGATCTAAATTTTCAAACAATTCCAAACGACCTGATTATTACCAAGTCTTCAAACACCAAATCGATCTTCAAATTCCAAATACCAAATTCAAATTCTAATGACCCACTTACTTGATAAGTATTACGATCCAACCTCAAACTTATTATTCGTATCAAACAAATTCAAGTTAATAAATAACTTGACAAACGAACTCTAATAATTCAAACGCCCCAAATATGATACGAATAATAATTCTAATAACCTACTTATAAAATAAGCATTATGGTCCAAATTCTAATACCAAACAATAATCAAATTCTAATACCAAACAAAAACAAAAAACTCAAATCGAATAATTATTCCATAGCCAATTGTAAGTTCCAATCCCAACGACCCAAAAATCTAAAACAATAGCCCAAAACAAATACCAAGTTCAAATCGATATCTTAAATTCTCAAATTACGATCCTATCTTTAAAAGTTAGGAAACCAAAAGCATCATCCACGAATCCCAATTGGTGTGGCTCCACCAGAATCGATTATTCCAAATCAATTCTTTAAACCAAATCAAAGATCGATCCTTCTAAGCCAAATCCGAAACAAGATAATTTTTTTTCTTTTTCTTCATGGCTAAACGAACCTAGCTCTGATACCACTTGTTAATAATCAAAAGACGAAACAAACAAACCAAATCGAACAAACAAACGAAGCGGAAGCTTTATTCAAAATTACCAAACCAAATTACAAAACCAAATTCAAATATACCAAACTCTAATTCCAAAGGTACCAAATTATAATTCAAACGGTACAAAGAAAATTGATGTCATTTGCCTCTATTTATAGGCAACCAATCACCTAAAAACTACCAAATTCTAAAGCGACTCAAATTAGGAAACATACCAAAAATTATATCTAACCGAAAACAAATTTACGAAAAGAACCCAAAAGTTTAAGTCACTTTCTAACATAACAAAACCTTTATCCTCTTCGGTTGTGTTTGTTTTTATAAAAAAAAGTCTGCCTCGCCTCTGACGTCAGACGTTGTGTGTTTGTTTTTTTGCATGTGAGTCAAAACCGGTAAGACTTTGAAGCTCTTACCCAATAAGAGGTGGTGGTTTTGTCTGAAAGCCTCTAACGCTTAACACCCCTTCACACCCCCCCTAACCTTTGAAAAAAACCCCAAAAACCCTCAGAACCCTTACATCTATCAACGCTTTCAAAACCCTTCAGCCGTCGTCGTCCGCCTTCGGCCACATCAGGCCGTCGCTGTCGTCTCTACAGTTTCCAGTCGTCTACTAATTCTTGCTCTTGTAATTAAAGTTGGTTAGATTCTGAGTTTTAGGTATCCAAGATTATGGAGTATATTAACACTTTATATTATTTTTTTTAGTGGATATGGGTTCATAACTTGTAAAAGATGTACTTCCTATTTGCAAAAAAAATTTATGTGTTTTACTGTTTTGCATTCTAGTCGCCGATGTTTTTTTTAGTTGGATATAAGGCGGTGGAGATTGTAGGAAGTACAAAACAATGAGGGTACGAATAACACAACCCTAAATTGTTTATGCTTTTTGTGAAATGGTATTTAAAAAAATACTACTCTCTTCGTCCCAAAATTATTGTCTTTTGACAAAAAATACACAGTTTAAGAAAAATGCATTTATTACCGTTTTCTTTTTCTTACTTTTTAGCAGAATGACAGTTTTACCCGTAGTCAATTAATTAAAGTCTTCTTTAAAGCTTGTAATACTAATTTCAAACAAGTGTGATATAGTAAATTTGATCAAACTTCCACATCTATTTAGTGAACAATTAAATTGAGACATCCAAAAAGAAAACGTGGACTATTGATTTAGAACGGAGTGAGTACGTATTTATGTAGTAGTAATGGCTATGACAAGTTCTATATGTAAATTAACCACTCAAGCGTGGCCTAGTGACAAAGGGAGTTGTGGTTATCACTCTAAAATGTGTGAGGTCTCAAATTCAATTCCTGCTTGGTGCAAACAACCTTGAAGTGGTCACGCCAACCTCCTGAAAATGAAAAGCTTAACCTGGTTTGAGTCTATGTTGCGATGGGTTCAAACCCCCCACGACTACCAAAAAAAAGTTTTATATGTAAATTTTATGGGTCGAAAATTAAAATTATTCAAACAATTTATAAAAACTAACAATATTATCCGGTTTAGATTCAGACAATTATAGAAAACAAATAACATTATTTTATTCAAATTCGTAGTTTATAATAGTAAGATGTGATAGAAGATTAAAACCTGAAACATTTTAATGAAACAAACATTCAATCTTTTGTAACTACCAACTGATCATTTTCAATCTTTCATCAAAACATCCAACTAACATTCAAAAATCAAAACAGTATCTCAACAGCAAACAGATCAGAAAATGGCACCACAGATCGCCATAATGGGTGCAGGAATATTCGTGAAATCACAATACCTCCCAAGACTCGCTGAGATCTCAGACCTCTTTCTTCTCAAATGCATCTGGAGTCGATCTCAGGTAACTTTCTTACTTTTTTTTAACATAATGTGTCATAAGGGGGTGCTTGGTTTACCTTATTTTTCGGGCTTATGGGCTTATTTCATTTGGAAAAGCTAGTAAGCCCTTTTTTCAGCTTATGAGTTTATTGCTTATGGCTTATGGAAGTCCATAAGCTATACTTGATAAGCTCATAAGCTGGAAAATTGGGCTTACTAGCTTTTCCAAAATCAAATAACCCCATAAGCTCGGAAAATAAGCTAATCCAAACACCCCCTTAAACTCAGTTTGATCTGATACTTTCGACCCGGTCTGAACCGGTTCCGGCCCAGAAAACCGGTTTTCAGAACGTTGGTGATATTGATTGATTTTGTTATGTATATTAAATAATGTAGGAATCGGCACGTGAGGCGGTTGAGGTTGCGAGGAATGCGTTTGGTGATGTGGAGTGTAAGTATGGAGATGATGGACTTGATGAGATTATCCGAGATACCAGCATTGTTGCGGTTATCGTCGCTCTTGCTGGTCAGATTCAGGTACATATTGGAAAATAATTCAGTTGTCGGATGTATAGTACTACATGAGCTTGTGTTATATATTTAAGTTTGATAAAGCGTAGAAACTTCTGCATTTACGTAGTTACCTAATTAGCATTGTAATTTGAACAACTGATTCGTTAAATAAAAACCGATTCCCTTAGTCCCTTGTGGACTTGTAAGTTGTAGGCGAGATCCAACTGGAACTGATTCAGGAGACTTTAGTGTACTCAAAATCATCTTTTAATCTTTTAAGTCTTTCGTCTTTAAGTAACTACCAAAAGTTTCATATTAAGTGGCAGATTTGCTTTTCCGATGAAGCAAATAGAAGGGGAGGAATGAATGATGTGTGCTAATGTTGAAGTGTATATACATTGTACTATATTCTTCTGCATATAAAACTTAAGATATTTGTATACAGTATGGAATTTTAGTATCTCGGTAGATAAGTGAACGTATGTGTTGATCTTCATATGCAAATCATGTCATGCAGGTGGATATGTCGCTAAAGCTACTGAAAGCAGGAAAGCATGTTCTTCAAGGTATCCTATAGTACCTATACTAAAACTCAAACTCGTTTTTTGCAATGTATTGGGAAGATAGGTTATGAAGCAGTAAAAATGAAATGCTCGTTTATCTTGAAACCGTTTTTTTTTTTTGTTCATTCATTGAACTGATTTGATTTGCTTCCTTGCATATCTCTTCAACTGAATTGTGGTTCTGAAGAGAAACCAGCTGCTGCTTGTAAGTGAGATCCTGCTGTTTATACGCTGTAACTTTACGCTGCTTTATATCTTATTTGAGTAGACATCGTAAGCACAATGGTTATACTTTTATGTAGCCATCACTGAGTTGGAAACTGCATTATCAAGCTATAATTCTCTGTACAACGATCAACCTACTCAAAACATTTGGGCTGTTGCGGAAAATTACCGGTTTGAGCCCGCCTTTGTAGAGGTACTTCCGCCTTGCACATTTCGTTTTCATTTATTTCATGGAGACCATGCTACAGAAAAATTATTGTCTATTTCACAGAGCAGAAAATTGGTGTCTGAAATTGGAGATATGATGAGCGTCCAAGTAATCATAGAAGGGTCAATGAACAGTTCAAATCCTTACTTCTCAAGTTCATGGAGGCGCAATTTCACTGTAAGACATAGTAACCGTGATGAGTAATATTGTACGAAGCTATGCAATGTGGGGCAGTTTTCTTGTTAGTGGTTTATAATTTAGTAGATTATTCTTGTTAGTGAAGCGTTTTATAAAGCCCATAAATGGTAATGTCTGCTAAATCAACCAAGACTCTCCATTGGGGTGCAACTGGTATGAGAATAAAATGGTTTGATAAGTAACTTAATAGGATGATTATAGAATATAGATCATAAATATGGATATGGAAATTTGATATTGCTAGAACACGTGAGATGTACAATCATGTTACCGTAAGTCGTCATATATAGTTTGTGTGAAATCCTAACTCTTTGTCTCTGAATTTGTGGCAGGGGGGATTCATTCTAGACATGGGTGTACATTACATTGCAGGGTTAAGAATGGTAAGTTTCTCATTTCATATTATGTCAAAACTTAAAACTAATGTATACTTCGCATCATTATATCCAGACCTAGCGACCACTCAAGTTGTATGTGTTAGCAAATTTGGACATCAAGTGTAGCCCAGAGACGGACCCAAAAATTTTCAAAGGGTGTTGCACAATTTTCTTTTTATGATTATGAGTTCTAAAGTTGTAACATAAAGAATTTATTAGGTAATATTAGGGGTTGCACGTGCCTAGAAAACACATATTTTCTAAAAAAATTACACTTCATGACCTAAAATCGGGTGTGGCACGTGCCACACCCGGCTCCCATGTGGATCCGTCGTGTAGGATATAACTATATATAGTTCTGGGATCAAGTTAAGTAGAAATATAGGTGCGGATATTATCCTATTAGACATATATACTAACACCAATTTATGGATACTAAAGATGGTTGGATGTGAGGTAGCTTCAGTTTCAGCTATGACATCTCATGTGGATACGGCCCTGCCTCCACCAGATACCATTTCTTCTATATTGTAAGTTATGACAGATTGCACTACATATCTTTCCTATAGAGCCATAGAGGTGGCAGGTTGGGTAACGGGTAGGGTTGAAACGGGCCATTTTTCAATTCTTAATACCCTTTTATAAAAGATGAGTGGGTTAATAAAGTTTAGAATATGATAAATACTATGATAATCTAGTTTTGTAGATACGCATTCCCTTCAAGATAGATTTTTTACACATTTGAGATAAACACAGACCGGATTCCCACTTATCAGTAAAGAGATGAAAACTGCCACCTCTACCGTTTCCGGTTTCCTTGAAAGTTTGATTCTAAAGTAACAACTTTTTTCTTGCTTGCATCTTTATTAGTCAACTGGAGAATGGGTGTTCGGGAGTGTTTGTAATGTTGGTATCCTCAAGATCACCCAAGGTTACAACTCTTATATACTACCGATTTCTTTTGTAAATCAGTTAATTGTAAAATCAGACTAATGTTTGGCTAGCTGCTACAGATCGTGTGGCGAGTTGTTGGCATAAGTGGGACAGTGCAAGTTGAACGAGGAAACAAAGACGGCCGACATGGCTACGTGGTAATGCAGAGTGATATCATCCTTTGCAATGGACTATATAGAAGATTATAAAAAGTTAAATTCTATATTATTAAAATGTGTCACCGCTTGAGTAAAGAGTCAAGTTGAATACTATTGACCGTGTCGACCCATTTGACTATCTGGAGATAGAGTACAACCCAAATCGACTATTGTTAGAAAAATGAGTCAAAAGTGGCACCTTTAGAACAATTAATTTCGCATGAATGTAAACCTTGCACATACTGCCTTTTGACATCTTGCTGCTATCGGCCTAATTGTGCAGGTCACTCTCTTTTCTGCTAAAGGAGAAACAACGAGCACTTTTTATCCATTCTCTGGGGTGACTGAAGAGCTGAAAGCTTTTCTAAGTGACGTCTCAAAGTCCACTCTTCAGGTATTATATATATCTCAAACTTCTGCAAGCATCATACTTAAGTTAATAATGTATGGTTTCCTAATTTTATATCTGTTTTAAACTTTTGTGCAGAACGGTAGTAAGATTGAAGCTGAAGCTCGTTGCTCCTTTGTTGAAGGTGCACGAGATGTTGCAGTTCTGGATGCAATGCTCGAATCTGGAATTAAACAAGGAGCATCCGTAAAGGTAAAGAAATTTTAAGTGTTCGCTATTGTGATCCTGTGATCATACATTCATAGTATTCATTCGGTGGTAAACTCACATATACCAGCATCCCACGATAGGATTTTATTCGATTAATGATTCTTAGTGTTGTTTACTATCCAAGAGGAACTAGTGTATCGCTCGGACATTTTCATATGTATAACCATACAAGTTATCGTGTATTTCTTGGAAAATATTGCTACTTGTAACTTGCAGTATATCAAGTTCATATATTGTGATCGTTTATATAATAAACATTCATACACGTATATACAGATATAAATCGTAGCTGTAACCATTTAGTAACAAGTATTTTACAAAATCAAGTTTATATATTTCACATTTAAAACACTCCAAAACGATAGTCGCTCTGGGATTAGTCGGCTCGCAATATCGAGTCGGAAAATAGTTAGAAAAAAAAACTCCCATGTATTTTCATCTCAGATGTTGTGTGGTTTGACTCTTATAAAGTCAAATTTGACAGCAACTTACATTGGGCCAAGTCAATATATAGTTACCTCACTTGCAGTTGTAGACTTGTAGCCACATGTTCACCACCACTATCATATTATTCAAATCTTTAATCTTTATTATTCTTAATTCTAGTAATTTAATTGCAGTATTCAATATTTTATTTTTTAATATTTTATTTTTTGATGTCCAAAAATTCTTGGACTGACCCTGTTGCTCACCTGACAATTGCCAAATTGAGACAAAGTTTTTTTATTTTATAGTATTAAAAAATGTTTCATATTTTATATTATTAAAAAATGTATTACGAAGCTACCGCATTAATTTTAAAGAAAATGAAAAAAATATTCATTATTTTCTCAAGATACTCCATCAAATACCCAATTTTTATCAAAAGAACTGATATGCCCACAAAATCCGCAAGCTTTGCGAGAGTTTGCGAATTTTATGAAAACTCGTAAGGTTTAATTCCATATAATTTATTTAAAATTAAACTACTAAAGTTTTATTAATTATCTTCTCTTTTTTTAAGTTTTTGGTTTCACAAATTTGACACATATATTTTTATGTGTTTTTTTTCTCCATCAATTTTTTTCAATTTTGACTTTTTATTAACCAATCAGATCGCACGATTTTGCCTACGTGACAAAATCAAGCATTCTGATTGGTCTAATTTATTTTCACATAAGATTTAATCTGATAGAAAACTCTGAAATGATGTAATTCTTTTATTATATAAAAGATTTGCAACAATGAGCAAGTCTAAACAAACAAATATTTACTTATAAACAAAATCAAAGTATTTAAATGAGTAGGACAATTTAAATGGCCTTTTTCATGTTGGGACATGCATATATTCTTTAGGTTTGATTTGATGCTTTTTAGTCGCCCACAATATATACTAGTAACTAAAAGATGACCATGTCTACTAGGACATTTTAGGGGGTGTTTGTTTCGGCTTATATGTGGGCTTATGAGCTTATTGGTTTCGGCTTATATTTTATAAGTGTAACACCCTCAAATAGGGTCGCAGCGGAATATGGGCCTGAGAGTGTTACATTATAGATCAATAGCACAAGGAATGAGAACGACCTCTATATGAGTCGTTTGAAAATGATACATTGGATTAAATATATTGTTTGTTACAAAAGCCCATAGCTTAACTTGTTCATCCTTGAAAAGTGTACAGATTTTAATACATAACAAATACTCCAAAATGTAATGCACTTAAATGTTTATGATAATGTGACTCCAAAATGATGACCACCAATGTATCATTGTTCTTGCCTTATTGACCTGAGAAAAACATGTTTTAAAACGTCAACATAAAGTTGGTGAATTCACAGGTTTAAGTAATGTATAAAGTAGGACCGCAAGGTTTCCAAGTGTACATGTAACACATACAATATCTCAAAATGTAATTACGAAATGCACTAAGCTCATGACACTGAAGCTACAACATATATGTATGCAAATTAATGCAAATCCGAAACTAGTGAGCGCTACTCACCCGAACGGGGATGTCAATCCCAAATAGATCTATTCATAACATTCGCGCTTACAATCCAGTAATTAACAGTTCATGATTCATGGGCATAGTGGGTTATAGCTACTTAGGCAAACTCGTAATTTGTTAAAGTGTACTTACGTCCAAATATAAAACAATGCATGTTTCTCACCCCAAGAATTGTAAATCATTGGAATCGTATAAAAATGGGGCTATGAACTCACCTCAGTGAATGTATTTAATATATAAATCAAATATGAAAATCGTCACGTATAGTCCGAATGCAACCTAATTAAATATAGGTCGTATGAGTACAATGTACTTTGAATAACTAACACAACATATAATTATATAGTTACATCACCACCTAAACATGTTTGTTTAATTTATAAAACTAAACAATATAAATTTGTACTTTGTAAATTAAATGTCCATTTATTTGTATTTGTAAAAATAGTATACTTGTCCAACAATTTATTAATTGCTAAAAATACTTGATTTATTATTTACATAATTACATTATCTAAATAATTTAATTGTTTGATAAAATAATATTTTTATAAAGTTAAAAACATTTATAAATATCACTTTAGTAAAAACATCGTATCTTTCTCGTTTTAACTCCGTTCTATACGTTCCTTATGTCCACGGTTTCGCATTAAGAAAATCTATCAAAATGTTACATTTATAATATTTTAGCTACTGATGAACAGTAACATTTACAGATTTTGTGAAAATATATAAAACTACTTTTATATATTTAATCTTTGTAACCTTATAAACATCATAACTCATTCATTTTAATTTCGTTTCGCTTGTTCTTTATATGTATGGAATCGTATTTGAGAAATCTAGCAAAAAATTATACTTATAATATTTATATAAACTGCTATGAACAGTAACAGTGGGTTGAAATTTATAAAAACACTTTTTATAAATTTATTTATTGAAATCGTATAAAATTTATATCTCTTCCATTTTAATTCCGTTTTTAGTGATCCTTATATGCACGGATTCGTAATTAAAAGTTCTATCCAAGTAAAATATTTTCTAGAAACTTACTGTTATGAACAGTAACTTGTTTTTATAAAATTACTTTTATAAAAACATTTTTTATCGTAAACTTGTAAATTCTATAACTCCTTTGTTATAACTCGGATTTTCGAGTTCTTTATATATTTAGAATCGTCATGAAATGTACTATTTTAATAAGATATAAAATTAATATTATTATTTTTTTGAATTAAAACAGTAGGTTTTAGCGTTTTTATTTAAAAGTTTATAAAATTGTTTTTATAAGTTTTTAACTTAATTAATTTGCTACAAGTCCTCTAATTTATGTAATTACACATCTTGTATATAAATTAAGTCCTTGAGTTTATGTCCATCATATTGAGTCCAAATTGTCCAAGAAAAATGTCCATCATAATTATTTACTTACATAAACCATATAAATAAATAATTAACCATAACTTAACAAATAATTATATAAATTATCCATTGCTTGTAAATCCTTAAATAAAACATGTCCTTATGTTTTAAACATCATATTTACCATGAACAAGTATTTCTTGAGTTTATATAAACTTGCAATATTTTATAAACATGTATAAAATATAACTAGGTGATGATTAACCATATAACAATTATATAAATTATGAAATTAATAATTTGAGGAGATTATGGTTTATATTAGACCTTAGGAAGATGAATGAAGATGATACACAAGATCACAAACCAAGTATTAACCCTAAATACTTCAAGAAAACCCTAATCCAATACTTGAAAACCCTAACTTTTTCACTTGATTAAACCTTGTATAAACCAATACCCAAGCTTCCAAATCAATTTGTAACACCTTAGATATGCCTAATATCAATCCTTGTACACTTGTAATACTTAAGAAATCAAAACTATGAATTATTTAGGGTATGTAGTTTGAGAAACCCAAGTGAGAGCCGTGGCAATTAGACAAATGAAAGAAGAAATTTGTGTTTGATTTATTTGCTAGTTGAAAGTGTATGTGTTAAGGCTTGTATGGTACACTCTTATACACTAGTAGTATTTCTCAATCCCACTAGCAAAACCATGTATAAGAGGTGGTAAAGAGTACAAGTGTGTAAGGTGGTAAAGAGGTGGTAAAGACTTTAGTGAAAGAATACACATGTGCTTAATACTTGGAAGTGAATTTTTGAATTTGAGTTGTGTTTATTAACTAGGATCCGGCCAGTATAGTTTAAATGGGTAGATATTATTTAATTTTTGTGTATTGTGTATAAAAGTGGATATTTGTTTGAGTATAGATAGGTATTGGTGCTTCTGAGTATGCCTAAATGTATTTTATTGCGAAACGTAGACGCTTTACATAACCAATAAAAATAAAATATGAAAAGTTATAAATTATCCTCGTAATAATTATATAACACTTGCTTGACGTAAATTTTTATTTGTTTGATGGCCGTTTACGTTGAATGATGATTTTTAGTTTACGCGATTTAACTAAACGATGAAAATTAAAAGCAAACGCGTAAAAGCCTAAAAATAAATAATGGAAAGTATTGAGTCATAAAATGACCTGAAATAACGGATTGTTACAGTCTTCCTCCGTTAAAGGAGCCTTGTCCGCAAGGCTCAAGATGCGACACTTGTCGAGGGTGCGGCTTTTGTAAAGAGATGTGGATACTTCTTCCGGAATTGATCTTCATGTTCCCATGTGAACTCAGGACATCTCCTAGAGTTCCATCGAACCTTGATAATGGGAATGCGGCTTTGCTTTAACCGCTTGACTTCACGATCCATAATTTCCACCTGTTCTTCAACGAAGTGGAGCTTATCATCAATGTGTATTTCATCCAACGGAATTGCCAACGGTTCGTCGGATAAACACTACTTCAAATTGGATACATGAAATGTGCTATGAACCCTGCTTAGTTGTTAAGGAAGTTCGAGTCTGTAAGCAATGGTTCCTACTTTGGCTAACACCTTAAAAGGTCCAATATACCTCGGGTTCAACTTCCCCCGTTATCGGTGAGCTGAGCGTCTCCGACCTCGGCCCAACAAACAGGGGATCGACACTTCCGGCCATAAAGTGCCTCAAATGGGGCAGCTTTAATGCTAGCGTGATAACTATTGTTATATGAAAATTCGATCAGTGGTAAGTGTCTTTCCCAACCATTCCCAAAGTCTATTACGCAAGCGCGTAACATATCTTCTAGTGTCTGAGTGGTTCTTTTGCTTTGTCCATCGGTCTGCGGATGGTAAGCAGTACTCATATCCAAACGAGTACCCAAAGCCTTTTGAAATGCTCTCCAGAAATTCGACGTAAATCTACCTTCACGGTCACAAATGATTGAGACTGGTATTCCATGTCTTGTGACTACTTCCTTCATGTACAGTCTTGCCAATTTGTCCATAGAGTCATTTTCCCTCATCGGTAAAAAGTGTGCAGACTTGGTAAGACGGTCTACAATTACCCAAATGGTATCATAACCACTTGACGTCCTTGGGAGCTTGGTGACAAAATCCATAGTGATATTGTCCCACTTCGATTGAGGAATCTCAGGTTGCACCAACAAACCAGATGGTTTTTGGTGTTCAGCTTTGACCTTTAGGCATGTCAAACACTTGCTAACATAAGTGGCAATATCGGCTTTCATGTTGGGCCACCAATATAACTTCTTCATGTCTTGATACATCTTGTCGGAACCCGGATGAACAAAATATTTTGACTTGTGGGACTCATGCATAATCAAAGTCCTTAGGTCACCATAGCACGGCAACCAACTTCTGTTATTCAAACACAATGTTTCGTCAGCACGCGGTTCCAACTTTTCTTTCCTAGGGTTGTCTGATTCTCTTAAATTTTCAATCAGCATACCTCCCACATCTTCAGTACCGAGGTATTCTGGTTTTCTTGCCTCAGTCTGAGCTTCCAATATTTGCTTAGGAAGATCCAAACCAATAGTCATCACTAAGGCTTGAACCCGTAATGGCTTAATTCGTTCTTTTCTGCTCAAAGCGTCAGCCACTACATTTGCTTTTCCCGGGTGATAACGAATTTCGTAATCGTAATCACTGAGTAATTCTAACCAACGACGTTGCCTCATGTTCAATTCTTTCTGATCCAAAATGTGTTGTAAACTTTTGTTATCGGTGAACACGATACACTTTATTTTGTACAGATAGTGCCTCTAAATCTTCAGAGCGAACACCACTGCTCCTAACTCCAAGTCATGAGTCGTGTAGTTCTTCTCATGAATTTTTTGTTGTCGTGCTGCATAGGCAATCACCTTCTCGTTTTGCATTAAGACAACACCTAATCCTTTATGTGAAGCATCGTAATAAGCAATAAAGTTCTCAGCTCCTTCAGGTAAAGCCAAGATAGGTGCACTACACAACTTCTCTTTCAACAGTTGAAAAGCTGCTTCTTGTTTGTCACCCCAATCAAACTTGACCTTCTTCTGGGTTATCTTGGTCATTGATTTGGCAATCTTTGAGAATCCTTCAATGAATCTTCGATAATAACCGGCAAGACCTAAAAAAATTAACGGATCTCCGTTGGTGACTTAGAAGATGCCCAATCTTTAATTGACTCGATCTTGGCGGGATCCACATGAATGCCCTTACTGTCAATCACGTGACCGAGGAATTGTACTTTGGGGATCCAAAATTCACACTTAGAAAATTTTGCATACAACTCCTCTTTCTTAAGCAATTCCAAGATTAACTTGAGATGCTCTTCGTGCTCTTGCTTGGTCTTTGAATAGATCAGAATATCATCAATAAAGACAATCACGAATTTGTCCAAGTATGGTTTGCACACCCGATTCATGAGATCCATAAATACAGTCGGTGCGTTAGTCAAACCAAACGGCATAACTTGAAATTCATAATGTCCATATCGAGTTCTGATGCGGCCTTCGGGATATCTTCTTCATGAACTCTCAGTTGGTGATAACCCGATCTCAGGTCGATCTTTGAGTAGACACTCGACCCTTGAAGTTGATCGAACAAATCATCAATCCTTGGTAGCAGATAACGGTTCTTCACCATTAGCTTATTCAATTCCTGGTAATCGATGCACATCCGGAATGATCCATCCTTCTTCTTGACAAACAAGACCGGAGCTCCCCAAGGTAAGGAACTGGGACTTATAAAGCCTTTGTCGGAAAATTCTTGCAGTTGATCCGACAATTCTTTCATCTCGGACGGAGCCAATCGACAAGGCGCCCGCGCTACAAGTGCAGCACCAGGTACTAAATTGATTTGAAATTCCACTTGTCGGGTTAGTGAAATACCCGGCAAGTCCTTGGGAAATACTTCTAGGAAATCTCAAACAATAGGTACATCTTCAAGTCGCTTCTCTTCCGACTTGTCTTTAGCCTTCTTTGCGGTAACATGCGCCAAAAGACATGACATCCTTTTAGCAAATACTTTTGCGTTTTGGTGCACGAGATGATGTTTAATCGAGACCCATGCTCGTTGTTGTTTCCGTCACCACGAACAATTAAGATTTTATTTCTAAAGGAGATACGAACGATCTTCTCGTCACAAACGATTAAAGCATGATATTTTGATAACCAGTCCATGCCAATTATGACGTCAAAACTACTCATCTCTATGGGCATTAAGTCGATGTTAAATGGATGATTCAGAAAATTCAAAGTGCAACCCCGTATAAGTGTATTAACCCAAATTATTCTGCTTTCAGCTAACTCTACGTTTTAACCATGGTCTAGTGTAGTTGGGATGATATCAATCAAAGAACTAAATGTAGCAGACACGAAACTCCTATCAGCACTAGTATCAAATAAAATCAAAGCATAACGGATGTTTAGGAGGAACGTACCCGTAACAACGTTGGAGTTCGGGTTTATTCCAGCAGTGCCCACAACATAAGCTCTCGCCACAGCATTACCATTTCCAGCCTGATTTCCCTGATTCTTGTTCTTTAGTTTCGGGCAATTATTCTTGAAATGGCCCTGAGCTCCACACTCAAAGCAAGTGAGAACTCTCTGATTTTTAGACACAGATCTCTAAAAATTCGATTAACACTAAAAGAGAAACAAAATTACAGAACTTGAGATACATTTTTTATAAATATTATTATCTCTATTCTCTTAAAAAATAATTAAAAAAAAAATTAAAATAAAATATAATAATAATAAGAAAATAATAAATTAATAGTTTAAATATTTTTAAATTTTATTTGTCGGGGGGAAGATTTAAATTTTTTTTTGGGGTGGGGTTTATTTTAATTGTTTTGATTCACTGGATATGTTAGGGAGGTTATGTCTTTTTATGTAAAGTTATTTTATATGGATAGGGGGAATCATGATTATAAATCATCTAATTAGAGGAAACTTTATGTAATGGGAATAAGGTGGGATGCACACAAGTGGAGGGTAGAGGGGAGAACATATTATTGATGATAGGATATTTGGAGACCAATTGTGAGAAGAGATTTCTGGTATTGTTTTTTGATGGGGTGGTATTACTATGAGATGGGGTTGTGTGGTAGGGTTTGTATATGAGTCGATGTAGAAGTTTGAATGAAAGGGAGGGAATTGGTGTAATAGGATTTGATGTGGTGAATGGGTGTATATGGGGTATCTTTTGTAGGGGAGGAAATTGACACAGGATGGTTGGAAAGAATGTGGTGAAGGGGTTTTTGAGTATAGTTAGGGTGATGGATGGAAAGGTTGAAGGTTTGGAAGAGGGGAGGGGACAGAGGTTCAGGATGATCTTGTTATTGAGGTGAAACATGTTTGACATGGGGGAGATTTAATTGGTATGAAGACTGGTGGAGGAGGAGAGGTAGGTTTACAATGATATACAAAGGGTTATGTACATTTTTAATAAGCGAGCAATGTGGTGAGGATTAGGATGAGGTGGTATGGAGGGTTTACATGGAGACATAAGATATGATTGGTAATTAAGGGAGGTTTAGGGGGAGTGTCACCAACTATATGATGTCGGAGAATGGATAATGGTTGGGAACATTACTAGGGACAATTGGACATTGCGAGAGATTTAGACATGAATAGACAGTTGAGACTCAGTGTCTTTTGTCTGAAGAATGATAACAGAAAAGGGTGAGACGTACCAGATATTGAGGTCACATCACAGAAGTATAGTGTTACAGGAGATTATAAAAACACACACATCTTACACTAGAGGAGAGCTCATGGGGATAGGAGAGGTGGAGACACACACAGGGGAGGACTGGAAGATGCACAACAATAGTGAACTGAATATACCATCTATCTCTGTGATTCTTTTGCTCACTGGACACACATGACCAGTAACATGGAGGATGTGGTTATTTTTTGTAAACATAATCTGTGGTGTTATAGATGTAGGGGTTTGTAATTGTTGGGAGGGACTGTTATTTAATGTTGTTGACACTTTTTATGGGATGGAGTATGTAGTAGTGTATGGGAGAGAGTGATATATGTGTTATTTTGGAATTATTATTGGATTGGGGTAGGTATAAGGGGTTGGAGGGGGGGATGTTAGGTCTTAGTGTGGTGGTATTGGGGAATAGGTGTTGGGACACATCATCAGTGAACTAGGGAGTTCATGAGGAGTATGTGTGTGTATTATTTATCTTGGGTAGAGTTATGTGTGGGGGACATGGGGGGGGGGGTGGTATTATAGGGAATTAGGAGGGGTAACAATTTGGTGGTCATTGAAGGGATGTATCTAATCTACTATAGGGTCTGGGTGTTTATCTGTTGACGAAGTTAATACATATATATGACTCTCTTGTCATACTTGTTCTCTCTGTCTTTGTATATGATTTGTGAAGTGTAGTTAGAGTGTGAGTATTTGTTCGGAGTTATTCAAGGATGGAAAGAACAGAGTGCCTAGCTGGAGGGGGACAACATTTACGGAGGTCTCACTCTAGCGTAGGAGAGAGGGAGAGGGATGATGTTACATGAACTCATATCATACGTTAGTTGAGGTTCTAAGTATATGAATCATATTTTAGTTTATATGTTTCTGCGCACGTGGATCATACTCATTAGTGTGTAACACGTATTCACTTTGACTTTAGTCAGGAGTACTAGCGTGAGAGTGAGAGGTGAGGATCTAGTGGGGTGTGAGAGTGCGAGGACAACACAACCTAATTATTGGTGTGGTATCTTAATTTACACACAGTAGTACACACATCTTTAGTCATGGAGTGCGGACTTAGTACATCTCTGGTTCATATAAGTGTATAGAGCACTATTATATATCATCTAGATCATGAGTCAGAGAGTGTGGGGTACTAGAGGGAGTTTCGTGGGATACAATTAGATTCAAGGTACACAATTCTTCGTGCGTGAGGAATGGGGAGTGTGAGAGAGTGGAGTTATGACAGTTTTATCATTTAGACAGATGTGTAGGAAGTATGTTTTATGATATGAGAGGTGTTGGGGTCGTGGGTGAGGGTGTGTAGAGGAGAGTATGTGTGTTGTGAGGTTTGTGGGGGGGTGTGTGGGGAGGTTTGGGGTGTGTTATAGGAGGGATAAGTAGGAATAGAGTATGTAGAGGTATTGGGTGTGATAGGTGAGTGGGGTTTGAAAGGGTTTAAATATGGGAGGGTGGTAAGGATAGGGATTAGTTGGTGAAATTTTTGGTTTTGTAGTTGGGTTTAGGAAATTAGGTATAAAGATGTGTGTGACTATTCTGGGGAGAAGGGTGGGGTTTATTTTGTGATGGTTTAGGGGGTAGGGATTATTGTAATGAATGAGTGGAGGTCAGGTTATTTGGGTATGGTTGTAAGTGGATTTTGGGTAGTTTTGTGGGGTGGTTTTAATGGTGGGGTGAAGGTGGGAGGGAGGTAGGGAGGGAAATTGTGGGATTGGGATGTTTTTGGTTGGGGATTTGGGGTGAGGGGGGTGGGGAGTTAGAGAGGGGTGGTGTGGTGGGTAGTTTAATGTGGAGGGTAAATTGAGGAGTGGAATTTTGGATTTTGTTTATGAATGGTGGGGTTTGTATTTGGTAGTGAGGGGGGGATGGGGAAATTGTATTGGTATGGTTTGTAATGGGGGAAGTTGAAAGAGAAGTGGTTTGGAGTGGTTTGGTGTATATTAATGGGGGATAGTAATGCCGTTTTTAAGTATTTCACTACCGGTTTCACTAAAGAGCACTTTACACTTTTTATCGCATATATGACATATACTAAGTATGTTAAAGCTAAGATTTTCTACATGGATAACATCATGAATAGTTAGAGAGTTGTGAGCAATTGTACCTTTTTCGACGATCTTGCTTTTAGTGTTGCTACCAAACACTACATTATCTCCATTGATGGCTTCATAGGTTAAAAAGAGGTCTTTGTTGCCCGTCATGTGTCTTGAGCATCCACTATCTTTGATCCATTCATCCGGTTCTAGTTTGATTTTTAGATGAACCTAAAATCACAAGAAAACTCAAGCATTTGGTCCCTAATATCTCATGGGTCCGTTAGCGTTATTCATGTCGTTTGGTTGGTTCATGTACGGGTATGGAGGACATGATCCCCATGGACCAAAGTTATGGGGTTGAAACTGATATCCTTGTTGCGTTGAATAGTTTCAACCAACTTAGTGGTAGTCGCTTTTCAGATATAGTGTGTTGGTTCTCCTATGGGGCGTTTTAGGGGGCGTTTGCATTTTACCTTTTCTAAGTCCTTGACCAAGTTTTAGGATCGGTGTTTGTTTTATATTCCTTACAGAAGTGTTCGAAATGAGTTTCTTTGTTATTTGTACAAAATTGTTTCTTTTTACTATATTAGACTCCAAAATTTTAGAATCCTCTGCAAAGTTCCTGTTCCTTTCGTTTGAACTGGCCGATTCTCTTGCAGAGGAAACCGGTACTGCCGGTTCTACAGTAGGTGTTTCTTCGTCTACAAGACTCAATTTTTCCGTTTTTGTTTTGCTAGTAGAAGCTATGTCTTCTGTAAATCCCAGCCCATGTTTATCTTTTAGTGATCTTTGGTTATCAATCATTTCTTGCAGGAAGTAACTACTACTTTCGAAACTAGCTAGTTTTAAAGATAGTGAGTTTACTTTAGATCTAAGTTTAGCACAAGTTTCACATTCGATACTAGTTTCTTTGTTCTTTTCTAGTTGATCTAACCCTTTCTTAAAAGCATAAGCCTCGTTTTTTAATAACTTATTTTTGGCCTTTAAATGTTTGTTTTTGTTGATTATCCTAAGACTAATTTTGCATAATTTGTTATACTCATTTTGTAATGATTCACTATCTAAGGATGAACTACTATAGTAAGGAGTATCAGATAGCACCTCATTGTTGTCAAGTGCCATGAGACAAACTTTATCCTTCTTTGAATCTTCTTCACTATCGCTCCAACATCCTACAATGAAGGCCTTTTGATCGTTGAAGGAGTGTTTGGGACAATCACTTATGAAGTGATTTATATCACCACACTTGAAGCACCTTCGATCATCTTTCTCCTTTTTATCTTCCTTTATTTTCTAGAAGTTCTTTTTGTCATCATGAGGTTGGCGGACAAACTTTCCTCTTCTTTTAAAGAACTTTTTGAAATCTCTTACGGCCATGGCATACTCTTCATCGTCATTATTTGAGCAAGATACTTCTTCATCACTTGATACTTTTCTTTCTTTGAGTGTTAGTGATTTGTAGTTCTCTTTCTTGCTTTTGGAGATCTCCAAGTCCTTTTCAAGCACTACCTCATACAGCTTTAGAATACCAATGAGTTCATCTAGAGGTAGTGTTGATAGGTCCTTGGATTCTTCAATTGCCGTCACCTTTGGATGCCATTTGGTGGGAAGAGCCCTTAAGAATTTCCTAACATGATTACGACTTAAAAAAGATTCATCAAGTGCTTTTAAAGATGTAATAATGGTATTAAATCTAGCAAAAGCACAATCAATAGTTTCATCATCGGAAATAACAAATTCTTCATATTTTTGAACAAATAAGTCTATTTTGTTATCTTTAACTTGTTTGTTACCTTGATGGGTAATTATAAGAGAGTTCCAAACATCTTTAGCGGTTTTACACATGAAAATTCTTTCATATTCCTTTTTAGGTAAAGCATTGTATAGAACCATTTTAGCCTCATCATTTTTAGAAATCTTTTTTTATGAGACTCTTCATATTTTTCATAAGGAATGACTTCTTCCTTACCGGTATCCTTATTTTAATGGTGGGTTTATAATTACCATAAACTAAATATGCCAAAGATCAATGTCCTTAGACTTCACATAAGTTTCAAAACGGTTTTTCCAATAAATAAAGCAATTAGCCTCAAAGAGAGGTGGTCGTTGCATAGATTGACCCTCTTTGTAGTTTTTCGAATCTATAATCGTTTTAAAGATTTAAAATATAATATATTTTAAAAACTTTGGTAACCTAGCTCTTGATGCCAATTGTGAAAAACTAGAATAGGGGTTTGAATAGTTTTCCCGTTTTAAAATTTACTTTTTGAAACTATGTTATGGTCTTATGTGAAGTGTGACGATGTTGATGTTTGGTTAATAATCTAATTATTTATGGAAAAGCAAGTAAGTAAAGAGTTAGAGAGATAGAACCAAGGCGTAAGTGTTTATAGTGATTTTTCTACAAGGACACCTTCCTTGCCCTACTCCACTCCCCGAGTCACCTACTCGAGAGTTAGACTCGAGAGTTAGTAAACACTAGTCACCATTCTTCTTAAACCAGAGGAAAAGCCTCACAACGTCGCTTATACCTTTTAACGGTACAAAGCTAAATACCGGATTCTAACAAAGGTAGAATCAACCCAAATGCACTACACTTGGTTTACAAGGATGATGAATATAACTATAACTACTATATGATGTACAAGATACAGAAATGTGATCGTGATCATGCAATGGAGATGCAAAGCAAGATACTTGGAACTTGATCGTCTCGAAGGGGTGTTTGGAAATTTCTTCTTTGAAGAGAATTACTTTCAAATGCTAAACAAACTAAACAAGAGCTATAGAGGAGAGAATGATCAATAGATTAGAGAGATTAGTATGAGAAAAATATGTGAGTAAAACATGAGAAATGACTTAGTATTTATAGCCCTAAACTGTATTGTAGCTCGGTTCCCCCGGTTCTATTGCAGAATGGAACCAGCCAGTATAAGTCAAAGGAACTGACATGTCCTGTAGCCCGGTTCTCTAGCTTGAATGGAACCGGCTGTGTTACATAAGGGAACCGGCAGCCTGACACAAAATCCGAATTTTGGATTGCCAAATCTTGTGTAATCTTGGTAGATTACCCTAAGATATGGTAGGGTGATTATGTCATCAATGATGTAAAAAAAATTGAAGAATTATTTATAATTTATGTAAATTATAATTCTAAGTTACTAAAAATGGAAAGGTGTACATTTTATAAAATTGTTTTTGGTATAAAATGCTTTGTGATCTAGGTAGTTTACTTGATATGATTTTGTAAGTTGTTATCAAACAGAACAATTAGTAGATAGTAAAAATGTTTTTACCAATTTATTTGTATTAACAAACTAGGTGACTTTTGAATATTTAACATTTCTCTTAGTGAAATAGCGCTTTTATCAAATTTTACAAATTTAACTCGAGTTTCCTTAAGTTTGGCGTTTTCTAACTTAAGTTCTTGACACGACTCATATATAATGTCAATTTCTTTATTTCTCTTAAGTTTCTTAATTTTCTCAATCAACTCTAAAATTTCTTTTTCTAAAAGATCTCTTTTAGTTTTCAAAATTTTGTTTTTGTTGATGATTTTTAAGCTAATTTCACATAAGTTACCATATTCATTTTGCATACTATCGTCATCAAAAGAAGAAGCATTATCACTATAATGAGAAGAGTCAAGAGTTACCTCATTTGACGATTGAGCCATGAGACAAGTTTCATCGTTAGTTTTGTCCTCGACTTCATTTTCGCTATCGCTCTAAAAACCTCCAATAAAGGCTTTTTCATCTTTGTTGCGAGGAGGTTTTGGACAATCGCCAATGAGATGATTTGGATCACCCCATCTAAAGCATTTCTGATCACTCTTTCCTTTCTTCTCACCTCTTTATCGGAATGACTTCTTTTCTTCTCATGGTTGCCTAACAAATTTACCCTTTCTTGTAAAAAACTTTTTAAAGTTCCTTACGGCCATAGCATATTCTTCGTCATCGCTTTCGGATGTCGAAGTTTCGTCATCACTAGACTCTTTGATTTAAATATAATAGTATATATAAAATATATCTCAAAATGTAAAATAGTAATAGTATAGAAAGTATCCCGTTAGATATGAAAATTTACTTTAGGAAATGTAAAAGTTTATCCTCCGGGTGTCGTGTCCCGACGAGAGATGAATTGAAAACCACGTTAATGTTTTTAAGTTAAAAGCTTGATTGTCTCTTAATTTCGATTTTGAAAATTTAAACTAAATATAAAATAATACTAAACTAAATTAAACTAATTACTCCCTCCGTCCCATATTAAGCGTCCAGTTTGACTATTTTGAGTCTTTTTTCATCAACTTTGACCGTAAATATTTTTGTTTGTTTTATATAATACATAATGAAAATTATACCAATGAAAAATACATTAAAATTTATTTCATTTATATATTTTGCATCAATTATCATACACCATAAAAAGAAATAATTAAGATCAAAGTTGAAGAAAAAAGACTTCAAAAAGTCAAACTAGACACTTAATATGGGACGGAGGTAGTAACAATTAAGCAAAGCAGTCGAACGAAGAGATATATATATATAAAGGATATGCTAGCTAAGTGATCAGTTTAGATCCTTAAGTGTGATTTAATTAATTAAGTCATAATTGATGAACCAATATCTTTCTAACAACTTATCTTCTCACAACGTTGGCTTATATTGAAAACAACTTTTATTAAGATATCGATTACTAAATTAATGCCTAATTATTCTTACGGATTTTGCCCGCTCGAATAACCAAAACAATAATCTAAGTAATATAAAAATCACTAATCAATATTTTTCACTTTATAATCACACTTAATTCACTAAACAATTTAACACTAAATAAGCATATAAAAAACTACTCACTAAGCATAATAACCATTAAACAAGCAAATAAAGACATATTAAACTAAATAAATCTAAACTAATAAATTGAAAAGAGAAAGGAAATAGAACCGAGTCAAAGAACCGCAAATGAATATAAAACCACCCGATCTAATAATCTATCAAAATAAATAAGTTTAGGAGCTTAAAGCTTTAAACTTAAAATATTAAGTTAGTTTACTAGACCCTTAAGCTCCACGCCACATGAGTTGGACCGGAATCACCAAACAAAAGAAACACAAATCCTATTAACAATAACAGTTTATAACATGATTTAAAATGTTTCAAATTTTTCACTTCTGTTTTGGTAAAACGAGTGGGCCAAGCACAATTTAACTCACTAATACTATGACTCGAAACGAAATGAACTAAAACAGATTTTTTTTGAACTTTAAATATTTTTTAAACTGTTTAGACACTTTTAAAAAGTGTAGAAGGAAAGAACAATAAGATAACTATCCAACTAATAAGCAAAATAGATAAGCTTAGAAAAAAAATGAAACCGAATAAGCTTATGAAACAAAAACTAGACGAGTGAACAAAAATCAAAACAAACTTCGAGTTATATAACTATATCGAAATCAACAAAAGGAAATGAGCAACATCTAACCAATAAGCTCTCGATTACTAAGATGGTTCGAGTCTTATCGAAATAAGCCGAGTAGCTAAATGCTCGTGGCCACCTTTTTACAAATCGAATCGAGCAAGAGAAGAATAAGAAGAACCAAAAAAGCTAGAGATTTAAGCTATCATTTCTACTTTTGAAAACAAATAAGCTAATGAAGAAAAAAAAGCAAAACATGAACGAAAACTCAACTTATTTAAAACTATTTTAGAACTTTTGAAAAATAAGCTAAACTGAACGCAAATAAGCTCTCGGACCTAAAAGTAACTAGGCTTAAAAGAATAAGCCGAGCACATAAGCTCAATGTACTTTTCTTGTTGTCCGAATAGAGCTAAAAGAACAAAAGGAAGAAAGAGTTAAATGATATGAGCTATTCGAAAACAATGGAGTCAAAAGCTTATAAAATAAGCTGAGCCAAACAACACTCGTTGCTCCTTGTTTAAATTTCGAAATAAGCTCAATGATCAAAATAAGCTATAAGAAGTTTCGAAAAGAAATAAAAGATTTAAGCATAAACATTAAACTAAAATGATATCCAACACTTTCAAACCATTTTCATTAATAAGCTAAATAGAAATCTTGTTACAAAAAAAAAGATAATAAGCTGGTACAATAAGCCCTATTAAGCTACTACTCAAACTGAAAATAAGCTAAACATTTTTGTGGAAAATCTAAACTACTACTATAACACCCTCATTTTTGACATATAGCAGCGGAAGCTAATCTGGGGTATTATTTTATATTACAACAGTCATAATCATAGAAAACAACTCAAAAGAGACGTTTTTAAAAGATAAGTATTCATTATTTCATCAGAGTTTTTATAAACAGAGGTCTCAAAATCTACATGAAAATATAAAGTTTGAATGATAAAAGTTTAGCCATCTTCAAGTCCGTGCCACTCCGTGCCATTAGATGTTCAGTTACCTTAGATAAACATGCAAAAAAATCAACACAATGGTTGAGTGAAATTCATAGGTTTATAATAAATAGTGTGAATACAAGTCATCATAAGAGTGGGTTACGTTGTTATACACCCATAAGTGTAATAATTGCAATGAGTACAATTATTATGGAAAACAGTATTATTGCGTCTAAGCTTATGGCACTCAAACTGACTAGTGTATATATCAATAATGATATATATAAAGATAATGGCCCCCGTGTAGGTTATTGCCATATACCTATAAGTTTTAAATATAGTGCGTTTGGTTACCTATCCGGTTAATACAAACGGGATTCGTCAATCCCAATAGATCTATTCACAATATTCGCGTTCACTCAAAAGTGATTAATGGTCCATGATGGTGGGGGTCTTTTGGTATAAAGGGACTTAGACAACATATGCAATAATATATCAGGATATCATACATTTAGAAAACACTTGTATTCATGGTTTATAGCATGTATCCCCCTCACGGGTTTATAAAATAGAAGATTTAAAAGTGAGGCTATGAACTCACCTTAACAGTACAGGGAAATCTGATTGATGGCAAAAGTATATCAAGTGAAAGTAACGGCTTCGTCACGCAACCTGTGGTGATATATCAAGTCTTAGTGTGATAGTTTATGTTTTAAAACTTCATAAAGTTTAACGTACATCTTTGATTTATTAAATTATGGAAATATTGTATCACTGTTCGGGCTATCATAATCCAGATGCCATGTAATATCGTTTGAGGAGCCAGGGCACTTTAAATCGTAAACCCAGCAAACTCGTCAAAATAAATACCCAAATGGAACCCCTCACATGAAATTCCCTAGTAAGTAACGTGATACGATAAATTTTAAGTTTCTTCAAAAGTTAGTTTATGATAAATTATGTTAAATATATAACGAAATAATGCATCGATTTATGATTAATAACGATAAATGTGTCGGGTTTTAATAAAATCGAGTTTTATAATATTAATATATATTTTTATAATTTATATAAAATTATTATAATTTATATTTTTAAGTTTGCAAAATTAGCAAAATTAGCAATATATACCCTTGGTTTATAAACTTTTACAACTTTAGTCCTTTATATATAAAGTATATATAATTTAAACCTTTAACTTTAAAACTTGGCAAAATAGTCCTATAGGTTATAACTGTAGAATAATGAAATTTTCAGTCCCTTTAGTTATAAATTTTCCAGAAAGTGACGATATATACCCCTATGCATGGAAATATATGCAAAACAAGTCTAAAAAGCCATGCAAGCTTATTTTAAGATTCCAAATAATATTTGCAGGTTATAGCTTATTAGAATAAGCTAAAATAAGATGTTCTAACGTAACAAAAGTATAAAAAAAATGATTCGTTAGCTAGAAAATCAATAATAAAAACACATGGGTTTGAGGATTCATAGCTTCAAACAAGAGTTCATATATGATAAACTTTTGCAAAACAAGTCCAAAAAGCCATGCAAGGTTATTTTAGGATTCCAAATGATATTTGCAGGTTATAGCTTATTAGAATAAGCTAAAATAAGATGTTTTAACGTAACAAAAGTTTAGAAAAAGGATTCGTTAGCTAGAAAATCAAAACGGGTCATTTTTAGGGTTTTAAGCAAAAACACATGGGTTTGAGGATTCAACGCTTCAAACAAGAGTTCATATATGATATTAAGAGTATTATGAACATTCTAATACAGAATATAAGCTTATGGAACAAGAGCTTAGGCTTACTTGAGTTAAATGGCTCAAAATGGGGTTTTCGGGTTAGTACGCCTAGTAACGACTTCAAGGGCTTCTTTTTCTTGATTCTTGGCTTCTATTATGAGCTTAGGGACTTCTCTTGACCTTCCTTGATCTGAGTTAGAACTCCATTGATGAGTATATGAGTTTTTGAGGTATGATTTGAAAGGAATGGGGAGTTCGGCTATTTATAGGCTCAAGACCCTTAGTGCCTAAGTTTTCTTTGTATCTAAGGGTTTGATAAGTGTCCTAGCTAGCTGAGGTGAGTAAGGTATGCTAGTAGGATGAGTAATGAAGGCTAGAACTAGCCATGAAGGTGTGGAATGGTTGTTTGGAGGCCATAGCTGAAAAGGAAGACAAGGAGGTGATGGAGGTGCTTGTAAGCTACTTGGTTCCTTGATTGGTGATTTAATAGAGGTAATTGAGGTGCTTGAGGTGTTAGGGGGCTAGCTTAGGAGTAAAAATAGGTCAAAATGGAAAGAAAATGGTGTCGGGTTGGTTTTTCTTTCGGGTTAGGGTTTAGGGATTTAAAATGTAGATAAGGGTTAGGATAAAGGGTAGAATAAGGTTTAGGATTAGTGTTAGGATTGCTTGTACCTTGTGTTAAAGTGGTGTAAAGTTTAAACATAGTTTAGGAGCTTAAATGACCTAATTAGGTTTTTAGGCATTGAGCTTAAAGTGGTGTTAAAGTGCTTGTACTTGTACATTGAGCTTAAATGAGTTGTACATTGACTTGGAGGGAAAATATGATTCAAATATGGTGCATTATATACTTGTACACATGCTTTGAAGGCTTGTACATTTATTTTATATGTATACATTACATATAATTAGGGTTTTGATATAAACGTTTACGTTTAATGCTTGTTTTGAAAAGTAAGTTAAATGGATAATGCACTTGGTAAAAATGATATTAAGATATAGACTTGACATATTAGGATGTTTACATGATATAAACATAGATAGAGATGGCATTGATAGAGGTTGCGTGAGCTCGTTTACTTTAGAGATGCAAGTTACGTTGCATTATTACAGTGCATCTAATTTAATAGATGGATAATTACATTGATGAAAATTACGCTTTGTTATAGTCTCCCTCCCTTAAAAGAAATCTCGTCCTGAGATTTAGTTTGATGTCGGAGTGATGTTTGAAAACAGATGTGGATACTTGGCACGAATTTGATCTTCGTGTTCCCACGTAAATTTTGGTCCTCTTTTAGAGTTTCATCTTACTTTGACTATAGGATTACGACTTTGCTGTAGTTGCTTGACTTCTCAATCCATAATCTCCACTGGTTCTTTGACAAAGTTGAGTTTGTCATCAAGTCGAAGCTCTTTCATTGGAATGACAAGGGATTCGTCAGATAAGCATTTCTTTAGATTAGAAACGTGGAAAGTACTGTGGACATTACTAAGCTCTTCAGGAAGCTCTAGTTTGTATGCCACTGGGCCAATCCGTTTAAGGATTTTGAATGTTCTAATGTACCGGGGGTTAAGCTTTCCTCTCTTTCCAAAACAAATGACACCTTTACGAGGTGATACTTTTAACATAACACGATATTCAACTTGAAATTCTAAAGGCTTTCGCCTTACATTGGCGTAACTTCTTTGCCGATCTCTTGCAGCTTGCAAGCGTTATCGAATTTGCACTATCTTTTTAGTGGTTTCATGGATTATTTCTGGTCCTGTAAGTTGAACATCTCCAACTTCGGCCCAGCAAACAGGTGATCTGCACTTTCGACCATAAAGTGCCTCAAATGGTGATGCCTTGATACTGGCATGGTAACTGTTATTGTATGAGAATTCTACCAATGGTAAGTGTCTTTCCCATCCTTTTCCAAAATCTATAACACAGGCTCAAAGCATGTCTTCGAGTGTTTGGATGGTTCTTTCACTTTGTCCATCGGTTTCAGGATGATATGCCATACTCATGTCTAATTGAGTACCCAAAGCACTTTGTAATGATTTCCAGAATCTGGATGTGAAATGACTGTCACGATCCGAAATGATAGATATTGGCACTCCATGCCGGGAGACTATTTCTTTGATGTATAACCTTGTAAGGGTTTCCATACTATCTGTCTCTCGGGTAGGGATGAAATGTGCGGATTTGGTGAGGCGATCGACAATGACCCTGATTGTGTCATGTTCGCTTAATGTTTTTGGTAGTTTTATGATGAAACCCATTGTTATTCTCTCTCACTTCCACATAGGAATCTTCAGTTGTACCAGTAAGCCGGATGGCTTCTGACATTCTGCCTTAACTCTAAAACATGTTAAACATTTGCCAACATATTCAGCGATGATTGCCTTCATGTTAGGCCACCAATAAAGTTTCTTAAGATCCTGATACATCTTGTCAAAACCCGGGTGAATGGAATACTTCGATTTATGGGACTCATGCGTAATCAAGTCCCTCAGATTACCAAAGAGTGGTAACCAGCTTCGGTTCTTAATACAACGAGTTCCATCAGGACGTATTTCAAATGCTTTATCCATTCCTCGTAGGTTCTCAGCTTTCATGTTTTCTTCCTTGAGTGCTTTAGTTTGAGTTTAGAGGATTTGTGATGGTAATTTTGGATGAATGGTCATGACTAATGATCTAACTCAGAGTGGTTTAATTCGTTCCTTTCAGCTTAAGGCATCTGCTATAATATTTGCCTTTACATGATGGTAGCGAATTTCACAATCGTAATCTGCAAGTAATTCTAACCAATGGCGTTATCTCATATTTAACTCTTTCTGATCAAGGATATGCTGAAGACTTTTGTGATCAGTGAACATAGTACATTTGGTGCCATACAGATAGTGTCTCTAAATTTTAAGAGCGAATACTACTGCTCCTAATTCGAGATCATGATTGGTATAGTTTTCTTCATGAGGTTTAAGTTGTCGGGATGCATATGCAATAAATTTCTCTCTTTGCATTAACACTGCTCCCAGACCTTGATGGGATGCATCACAGTAAACAACAAAATCGTCGTTTCCTTCTGGTAATGCTAAGATTGAAGCTTCACAAAGCTTCTGTTTTAGCAGTTGGAAAGCCGACTCTTGATTTTCGCCCCAGATATACTTCTTGTTTTTCTGGGTTAATTAAGTCAAAGACTTTGCAATCTTCGAAAAATCTTTGATAAATCTCCGATAATAGCCGGGAAGTCCTAAGAATTGACGTATTTTTATGAGTGTAGTAGGAGATGCCCAATTCTTAACTGCTTTAATCTTGGCGGGGTCAACATGAAGTCCTTGACTATCAATTAAGTGTCCAAGAAATTGCACGATATGGATCCAGAAATCACATTTGGAGAACTTGGCATATAATTTCTCCTTTTTGAGTAATTCTAAGATTATTCTCAGATGATTTGCGTGCTCTTCTTTGTTACGAGAGTAGATGAGAATATCATCGATGAACACTATCACAAATTTATCCAAGTATGGTTTACACACACGATTCATAAGATCCATGAATACAGCAGGCGCGTTAGTTAAACCAAATGGCATCACTTGAAATTCATAATGTCCGTATCTTGTTCTGAAAGCAGTCTTGGGAATATCTTCATCCCTGACTCTCAGTTGATGATAACCTGATCTTAAGTCAATCTTCGAGTAAACACTCGAACCTTAAAGTTGGTCAAATAAGTCATCGATCCTGGGTAATGGGTAACGATTCTTTATGGTAAGTTTATTCAACTCCCGATAATCGATACACATTCTGAAATATTCGTCTTTCTTTTTAACAAATAAGACAGGAGCTCCCCAAGGTGAAGTACTTGGTCGAATAAAACCTCGGTCTGCCAACTCTTGAAGTTGGTTAGATAGTTCCTGCATTTCTGAAGGAGCTAATCTATAAGGTGCTCGGGCTACAGGTGTCGCTCTTGGAATTAAATCGATTTGGAATTCTACTTGGCGAACGGGAGGAAGGCCAGGTAGATCTTCAGGAAAAACTTCTGGGAATTCTCTGACTACTGGTATGTCTTCTAGTCATTTATCGTCTGATTTCTTTTCCATTACTTGGGCTAGAAAACTTAACATCCCCTGGATATATACTTTTCGGTTTTTATACACGATATGAGATTTAGTCGGGTTTTACTTCGGTTACCTCGAATGATCAATGTTTCACCGTTGATGGGAATGTGGACGACTTTCTCATCACAGATGATCCTAGCATAATACTTGGATAACCAATCCATACCAATGACAACGTCGAAACTACCGAGTTTGATTGGCATAAGATCAATTTTGAAAGGTTGGTTTAACAAAGTCAGAGTTGCACCCTGAATAACGGTGTTTGTGCTTACTAAGTTTCCGTCAGCCATTTCGATATTGTAAAAGGTATCTATTGTAATGGGTGGAATATTTAGCATAGAGGCAAGAGATATGGATATGAAGCTTTTATCGGCTCCAGAATCAAATAATACTCTAGCTAGATGTTGGTTTAGAAGGAACATACCCGTGACTACGTTCGGGTTTTGATAAGCATTCATATCCCTTAGCATGTAGGCTCTTCCCTGGGCATTGTTGTTGGTGGTCTTTCGGCACTTATTTGCGTAATGCCCTTTCTCTTCAAAGGCATAACAAGTTACCGGTACTAGTTGCTGATTGCTTCCAGTGGCTGGTCCTTTGTTTCTGCAGTTCTTGGTCAGATGGCCCGCCTTGTTGCAAATATTACACTTAACAGTGCAAGGTCCTGTGTGATGCAGAGTGCATTTCTTACTTAAGGGACGGTTTCCAATATACCACATTGTGTTTCAAGCTGGAGTGGGGTAGCTATAAGCTATGACAGTTATTTGCCTTCTGTTATGTTATGTTGGTAATTATGTAGCGATTGTTGGTGTTGATGTTATGGTAGTTGTTGTTGTTGAAAGTTCTTCTGTCATCAAACTTTCGTTTGTGATCACTTGACACTTGCATTGAAGTATGCTTTGTTACCTGATCCATTAGCCTCTGGGCTATGTTATTGCTTCCTCTAGAGTTTGAGGTTTAGAGGCGGTATCTTCCCTTCAATACTCGAGGTAAATACCCGATCGAAAACTTCCATTAATTTTCTCAGAATCTGGCACATAGTGGGGAATTAGGTTGCAATTCTTGGAAATCTTCATATGACTTGAGAATCGTTCCCTTATAGTTATAGTGTAAAATTGTTTTTCCATCTTCTGGACCTAGTTGGGGACAGTACTTTTTATCAAAAGCTTCATTGAATTTTAAACCCAAGTAATCTTGTAGGCTTTCTTCTTATCCCAATGGGTTGGGCAAAAGAATTCCACCAAGATAGAGCTTCTTCAGTTAAAGTACCAGTAGCAAACTTCACCCTGCAGTCTTCGGTACAGTTGCTACAGGAAAACACTGATTCAGTTCGCTCAAACCAGCGGATGGACCAATGGCCTTAATGTACCCTTGAAAGTGTAAGGTTGGAAGTCTCATAAACTCTTTGTAGCTACATTTTCTTGCTACATGAGCTTCTGTTGGTCCAGTGTTCCCATTGGTATTGTCAGTATTTGCCATGTTTACAGTTTGTGCTTCTAGAGCTGTGGCAACACTATCAGCGACTAGTCGCCTGATGGCAGCCCGAGTCATGGCTAGTGCTACAGATGTTGATGTCCTTTTAGGAGGCATTCTATCAACATAAAACAACATGAAATTAGAAAGATATCACAAGTCTTTCCTTAAAATGCTTAAAATGCAAGGCTTATTTTTAAACTTTAAGCATTTTTATCAATAGTGATATTGATTCTTAGATTATTATGTGATTTAAATGCATTTGTTATTTGATTTCTCGGGAACTAGTTTTTTTCTAAGGGGTCACAGTATGATTCATAATGATGAGGACGGAGATATGAGAAATCAGAATATAAGATATGGGATGAAAACAACAAGGTATAATGGGATTGCCATTGTATTAGAACAACTTTCCTTTGTACTGTACATAGTCAAAATTTGACAAGTGATGTTATTTATACCACACATCCCATGGCTAGGTTCTAAAAGCTATAACTAGGATCTAATATATTAGTCCGATGGTCCTTCCTTGTTGATTTTGAGTTCATAGATTGCATCCAGAAGACTTTCTTTGTCTTCTTGGTGACGATCTTAGATATCCTTGATGATTTGTTCAAGATCAGCAATCTTGTAGGCGAGCTAGAGCTCAAATCTTGTTGTTATTTCACCATTTGGTCCTTTAGTGTTAGTAATTTAAGTACGACCCTTTTTTAGTTCAGTTTTCAGTTTGTCAAAATCTTGTTGTATGATTACCCGACCTTTTCCAAGACCTTCTATGTTGTCTTCTATGTGCTCAATGCGGTCGAGAGAGAGCTCATCCAGATGATTTAGAATTTCCTCAATTTGCTCCTCGTGACGTTCCACACTTGTCTTACGAGAGCTTTCTCCCATCTCAAATTCTTGAGGTAGGGCAGAAGTAAAGGAGGATGATTGATCACAGCCTCGTTTCTTAAGTGCAAATAATTCACTAGAAGTAAGATTTCTTTAGGATTAAAAACTTTGGTGATAGCATTGTAGATGGAGGCAAAATAGTTGGTGGTGGAATAGTATCATATGATTGTATGACCTTCATAAATGGGTCATCTTGAAAATGTGACGAGTTGGTGAGCTATTGGAACTAAACCCAATTAGTTATTTGAAGTGCTAGAATAAGCTTGATACATTGTCCGGGGAAAGCGGCGATATATAGTCTAGTAGTCTAGAGGGGAAATAAAGCAATCATTAATACCAGAAGTAGGAGGTTGGGAGAAGACATCAATCTGTTAACAAACCTAGTTGTAAATACATAAGTTATTTATATAATTGTTATAATAGGTAAGTATCTTTAATTACTATTCTGGAAATGTAGTAGCATAGGGACTTCTCTCTCCCCCCCCCCCCCACTCCTGGCTAGAAAAGAAAATAGTTACATACTATTATGGAAATGTAGTTAAATAGACATTTTTGGTTAATTTAGATTATATTATTATTCATCAGAGTTTTACAAAAGTGAGGTCCCAACATCATAAAAGCTAAAGTTTGATATGATAACAGTTTAGCAATTTAAAGTCTACATTGCCTTCACCTCCGTTAGCCACTTGTTGACTCAAAATATAAATAAATACCTAGGATAAAACATGCAAAAAAAGTCAACACAATGGTTGAGTGAAATTCATAGGTTTATAGTCAACAGTTTGAATACAAGTCATCATAAATAGTGGGTTACGTTGTTATACACCCATAAGTGTAATAATTGCGATGTGTATAATTATTAGTATTATGCTTTATGCTCATGGCACCGAGACCTTGAGAAAATCAATAATCACAAGTTGCCCCAATGGGTGCCTTTACGTAACACCCGTATACTGTTTCAAATGAAGTGCCTTTGGTTACCAGAAAGTATACGCGTTACCCCAAAGAGTAATTAACGGTTCATGGTAGTGGGGACTTAATGGCAAAAGTAGGTACTTAGGCAATAATATATTAGGATAGCATACAGTTTGGAAAAACACTTGTATTAATGGTTTATAGCATGTATCCCCCTCTTGGGTTTATGAAACACTTAAAAGATTGAAATGCGAGGCTATGAACTCACCTTAACAGGGAAATCTGATTGATGGCAAAAGTATATCAAGTGAAAGTAACGGCTTCGTCACACAACCTGGGGTAATATGTCAAGTCTTAGTGTGATTGTTTATATTTCAAAATTTTATGGAGTTTAACATACATATTTGATTTATAAATTTATGGAAATATTGTATCACTGTTCGGGCTATCATAATTCAGAGGTCATACAGTATCGTTTGAGGAGCTAGGGCACTTTAAATCGTAAACCCAACAAACTCATCAAAACATATACTAAAATGAAACCCCTCACATGAAATTCCCTAGTAGCGTGATACGTTAAGATTATAAGTTTCTTCAAAAGTTAGTCATGGATAAATTTTTGTTACTATATAACGTAATTAATTTATAATGCGTCGATCGTTGATTAATAACGACAAATGTGTCGGGTTTTAACAAAATTGAGTTTTATAATATTAATATATATTTTTATAATTTATATAAAAATATTATATTTTATATTTTTAAGAATGCAAAATTTACAATATATACCCTTGATTTATAAACTTTTACAAATTTAGTCCTTTATATATAAAGTATATATAATTTAAACGTTTAATTTTAAAACTTGGCAAAACAAATCTGTTGGATCGTTTACTGAATAGATCTTAACCTTTAGCTTGTAAAAGGTTTGTTCCTTTAGATAATTCTAAAGCAACAATAATGAAACACTGATTTGAAAACTATTGATTATGCGTTTAAAACTAATCAAATAATGTTAGAAGATACAATACTAAGAATCACAAAGAACTTTGTTTATAAAACTTTTGAATCCTGCCTAGGTTACAGATTACAAAACTATGATTGCTAGATGATCTCTATTGATCTGTGTAGAACTATATCTACTAACTATGACTAGGGTTCCTTTTATAGACTAAGAAAACCCTAATGGGCTTTCAAATCGCGTATAGAGATCATGCATATCCTTTTCCTAATTTATTCTCGTACATATCTTTAAGCAGTACTAATAATACAATATACGAACTGTCTCACTACTAACTAGTAGTACTATAATACTAATACCGGCAGTACTAACATTGTACTGGCAGTACTAACTACAAAGCTAGCAGTACTAAAGACTTAGACTTATTTCTTCAATCTTCATTAATAGCATTAAGTCTTCACTAGCAGTATTAATCTTGAGCCAACAGTATTAACTTGTAGAAGCTTCAGAATCCCAACAATCCTCCCCTAAACTTGTGATTTACTCTCAAATCTCAAGTTTCTTCTGGATTAGATCTTCAATTCTTCTTTTGCTGAGGATTCTTTCAAACACACTTTTATTGTTCTTCAATCTGAGTCTTGATAAACTTTAGCAACTCAAATGCCATAGAACTTTCTGCTTCAGCTTCTAATTTCCAGTTAAGCATCTTCTGAAGTGTTTCTTTGGTGAGTGGATACTTTTTCTCTACAAACATATGAATAGTCATCAAAGTACCATCAACCATCAGTGTGTGAACTCCACAAGTTTCATACAGCTTCCAACTGAGTATTTTCCATTGGTTTTGATTCTTCCAGATGTCATCATCTTGCTCAGGATTCGACCAGAATCTTTTAGTATCCCATAACATCAACTTGTGCCTTCTAGTGTGTTATCCTTGAAATATTTTCCTTACCAAACTGTGTAAAAAACCTCTAAGTATGTTTATCAAAACTTTTTAGCACTTCTCTCAAAGGTTTTATGATAACTAGTATATCCATCTGCTCTTATGATCTTATAAACATGCATATTTCCTAAACTTTGAGATTCCCAGTCAACTATAGGATATTTAGTATGCAAGACTTCTGGATCCATAATTGCTTCTTCATCTGGAACTACTGCCAACCATATTCTCAATTCATCTTTTTCTTTATCATAATCAGCTGATTCTTTCTCTTTCTTCTGTCTCTTTGAGCTGTCTTGACCTTGTTTATCACTTGCTCTTCTTCTTGCAAGTGGTTTTCTTCTAATTCCAACAGCTTTCTTTTCAATCAACACTAGCTCAGGATTCACATCTTCTTCTTTAACTTTTCTTCTTTCACTATTTTTGAAGTTTCTCTTTCACTTGGTTTAGAAGTATCTTTTTCAACTTCAGACCCTATAGGAATAAAAGTATTGATATGATCCCATACTCTTTCAAAAATTGGTGTGATGTCATTATACCTCATTCTCTTGAAGTAGCTCTCCTTATAACCTCCTTGATTCTTCAAGTATGTTATCATATTCCTTCTAGCTTGAGCTATTGACATAGGGTTTATTCTTCCAATAGCATAATATCTTCAGTCACACTTGGATCATTCAGTTCAATTCACTTGACGAATGGAGTAGGTTGAGTTGGAAAACTCTTGTCTTTGATCAAGTTGTCCTTTGCAATTCCCTAGCTGTCTTCCAGATTTAGTCTTGCTTTTCTTCTTCTTGCAAAGCTTTGCTTCCTGTTCAGCATTAAATTGTTCTTTCTCTTTTCCTTTTTCCTAGTTAATACTAATCCATACTCAACTGCACTTGAGTATCTTTTCTTAACCTTCTTTGGTGTAGCAGTTCTTCCCTTGTTGGCCTTTCCTTTATCCTTGGCACTCCTTCTTGTATACACATGAGGTACAGCAGTACTAACCTTTGGAGGACTAGCAGTACTAACTTGTATGTTAGCAGTACTAATCTCCATCTCACCTTTCTCACCACTTCCATGTTCTTCAATAATTTCAGTGGGAGTCTCTTCTTGTACAAGTACTTTAGTTTCATCACTGGGCTTCTCATGAACTTCCTCTTCCTGTGGAATCTAAGAAATACCTTCATCTTGTACTAGAGAAATTGTTGGATCTTCATCAATTTGAGAAATCTTCCTCCCCTGTTTGGAAGAATCCTCTGCAATCTCTTCATCATCAGAAAGAACAATCTTTGCCTTTCTCCTTGCCTTGCCAGACTTCAGCTTGTACTCCAGTTTCTTTACTCTAAGTACTAACTTGGTGAGAGCAGTACTATAAGTCTTCTTAGTCTGCTGCAAGTCCTTCTCTAATCCATCAATCCTGTTATTCAATTTGTTAACCAAAGCCGTCAAATCATGTTGTTGCACACTACCCTCAGCACTTCCATGTGAGTGAACAGCATGGAGAGGTGAATCATAGGGCATAGAAGCGTATTCCTCTGACTCATGGGGTCAGTTGACATTGGGTTGGTTGAGGTGATGGATTGAGTGTTGTTGAGAAAGTGGATAGTGAAGATTGTGATCTTGAGGGTGATTCCCAGTTGCTCTTCATCATGTTCTTGTACTAATTATTTCATATAGTGGTAGTCACTACCCCTGTAATACCCTCTTACGAGGCCTATCCTCTTATTACTAAATAGTTTTATTTGTAGAGTAGGAGTGGGTACGTTATTAGTATGAGGTAAGAGTAACTTCTGTTGTTTTGTTAAGAAGGAGTGAAAAAACATGGGTTTAATAAGAATTTGTGTGGCTATCCAAGTTCTTAACCATAGCTTAAAAAGTACTGAATTTTAGAAAGTTAAACTTCTGTTTGTAGCTAGACAGATCGAGTGTTGTGCAATGTTGCTACTGAATTGATCCCTTTGCAGTCTTTTTGGAGTCAAAACAATGAGGATTATGTGGATTAATTGATTTTCCATTGGGGTGAGAAATGACCTTTAAAGAATGTAAGACTTTCAGAATTTGTCACATACCCCATATGAGCTAAGTGCTCAAATATTTCTTCATTGGAGAGTGAAGAAATGCCTTCTGCATCATCTAACTTCAAATGTCTTCTCAAAGAATCTTCAGTTATGAGCTTTTTATGTCCATTAATACTTGCATAAATAGCTTGAAGTCCTTCCTTAGTAGTGCTCAAAACAGCAGTTTCCCAAAATTGGTTTCAATAAGGGACACAAATATGATAGGATTTTAGTATGAGATAGAGATAGACTAAAGTCAGAAAATCACAAGATTCATCTAAAACCATCACTACTTTCAGATTTAACCAAATATGCGACCATATTATGCTTGTCGCAAAATTCCAACTGTGACATTTGATGATGTAGAGCTGATGAATAAGGTGGATTCGTTGTGGGTAAGTTGTAAGGTTTGGTAAAGTGAAATGATTTATGAGGTATATGTTTAAAAGAGTATGCTGTTCACCGACTGTTAAAGAGTTTGTACGTTATCTTGAAGAAATCGTTTAAGCTATAGATAAAGACAAGTAAATCTCCAATTAGTCAAACACTATTAGCTATAGATGTGGGGAATTATATAAACGGGTCTTTGATTGATGAAAATATGTTAGGACTCAAACTGTACTAATGGTCATTTGCTATTTACTAAGTTTGGTCTAGTGTATAATTTTAAAAGTCTAACAGTACTAACTTCATCCACCAGTACTAATACTTTCCTGGCAGTACTGACAGTACTAAATGTGGTACCAAGCAGTATTAACTCCAAACATGATCCATCAAAGATATTCAGCACCAATGTAGACTCTCATATACTCTCTTTCTATTTTTAAACTCACAAAATATCTCTTAATTCTTTTTCTCATCAAACACTCATTTCTGTTTTTTATCACAACTCCCCCTGTCTATTTTGATACTCACCAAATCTTCTGCTATTCTTTTTCCTTACAAAACAGACAATTTGGGTACAGTTTGCCATCAATTCCATAAGTTCCAAACTGTCCTCCCCACTTCTAAGTGTGTAACCTCTTGAGAGAGGTGGGTCATTGGACTATTTTAAGTTTTTGGCAAACTACCAACCATAAACGGATTTGGAAAGTCTTTACAAAGCCGTTTGCTTTGACTAGCAATCTTCATTGAATAACATGGTGCATTGATATACCATATAGTTTTTGGTAAAAACTATCAACCATCAATAGAGTGTAGCGTCTTTACATGGCCTTTGCTTTGGACTAGTCAGTTCTTGATGTCTGTTAGAATGGTCGAAACTGATGACCTTTTGTTGTGTGGTTTACAAACCAACCTAAGGAACATTCTACCATCTATTCCTCCCTTCAGAGAGAAAGATCTCTTAGCAGTCACACAATCAATATGTACAATCTTAGTTACTATCTGAAACCTAGCAGTATTAAAAACACAACTTCATTGTACTAGCAGTACAAAGTTGTATCTCATTGTATTAAACTAAGTCATCAGTATTAACCAAGTCATTATCATATTTACCTCTAGGGTGGGCTGTACATATAACCTTCCCTCTAAATTATAGCTACACAATTTAACTCCCAAGCTAACACCAGAAAAGTTATATCGTGTGACATAAAATCCTTTGGTGAGAAGGTCTAAACATGGTGTCTGTGGGATTATTGATAAATTTCTATCAGTCTTTTCTCATAGCAATCACTGATAAAATGAAATCGAATCTCGATATGCTTGGTCCTAGAATGAGCAACAGGATTCTTAATAACACTTATAGTGCTCTCATTATCAATATGGATTTTGGTGTTATGAATATTATATCTAAATCATTCAACTGATTCTTGTATCCATGTACTTAGCCCACACCAGATAGTTGTTTGTAACTTATTCTGCCTCAGTAGTAGAATTTGGTCACATACTTGTTTCTTGGCATTACCAAGTATCAATCTTCTACCAAGAAATTGACAGCCACCTGTTGTTGATTTTCTGTCAAGGCTGGCTCCTCCATAGTCATGTCTGAGAAAGCTTCTAGTTTCAAAAAGGGGAATCCCGTAGGATACATATAACCTAATTTGGGTTGAAGTTTGAGGTGTCTAAAAAATCTTTTTACTACATTTAAGTGTGAAGCTTTTGGAGTGACTTGAAACCTAGCACAGGCACAAACAGCAAACATGATGTCTGGCCTTGATGCAGTCAAATACATCAGGGAACCAATCATAGATCTGTTAGGACTTGTAAATCTACATCTTACCATCTTCAATCCCTGACCAGTGGCTTATTAGACTCAATAAAGAGTTGCAAGCTGTTATGATGAACAAAATCAATTACTTATGGATGTCAGCTACATACTTGTCTGACTAATTAAGATTTCCACATTTCGGTTGTTGGCTTCACTTGAAGTCCCTAAAAAGGAATGTGAGTTCTCCCATGGAAGTTCATTTGGAATCTTTTAAGTGCATCACTTTCTTAAACTCTGTTACACAATAGACTGCTTTGTAGAGCCAAAATTAATGTCATCCTACTTACACTTTGACTAAACATAATGTCATCTTATTCTTCTTTGATGAAAACAATGTTTTGTCTATGGTACCTCTCTTGAAACCATTTTCCATCAGAATAAGAATGTGTCTCATATCAAGCCTCTAGGGGCTTGATGAAGACCATTAAGTGCTTTAATCACCCTTATTGACTTTGTTTGGATGATGCAGGATCAACAAATCCTGGAGGGTTGATGCGTCATACACCTCCTCTTAATAGTGCCATAGAGAAATGCAATTTTAACATCCATTGGTAGACACGTTAATCCCATGTTTGATGGATAAGGCTAAAAATCACCTTGATTGCTCTATCCTGGCAACAGGTGCAAAAACCTCATCATTATCATATTTCTTCTTCCTGTCTTAAACACTTGAGCTACTAGCCTGGCTTTGTTTTCACACAATACTTTCTTCATCTCTTTTTCTTCTTGATGACCCACTTTGTACCAATTGCCTTTTTCCTAGATGGCAAATCAACAAGTATCCAAACCTTCTATAATTTGAACTACAGTAATTCCTCTTGCATTGCTTCAACCCAACTTTCATCTTGTAAGGCTTGTGATATATTCTTGGGTTCTTCTTGGGAGAGAAAGCATGCTAACAAATAGTTTTGATAATCTTTGTGATTAGTTCTATTCTGTTTGGAGATGTAGCTCACCAATGCTTGTTGTGCTGAAGAAGCCTTTTAAATCTTTCCTCTTGTTTGAACTGTTGACTTAGGATCTCCTAGAATTTGATCTTTTGGATGATTCTTGTGAATTCTGAGTGTCGGAATAGGACTGACATTAATGGTGTCATCCATATTGTTAAAATCAGCCACTGCACCCACATTCTCATCATCATAGGCTCCATTGAATATACCATCTTTTGAAAATGCACTAGAATCATCTTCTAAAGCAGGCATATTTGGATCAATGGGTAAATCAGCATTAGGGAGAGTAGATGCATCAATAGATATTTTTCCTCCAAGATAGACAAATAATGATTCACCAGCATTTGCACCTGTGGGAGTACTAGTAGCACTAACATATGGTGTGGTAGCAGTACTAACAGATGCCGCACCTGTATAAGTTTGTTAATTTTGGTAGTTGGAGCTACCTCTTTTGAGGATGAATATACCTTTTTTCTTCTTCAAATGCTTGTTTGTTTGCATCATCCAGTGTTTTGAAACCACTTCTTGGCATCATCTTCTCAAGTTCATCGGATGAAAGGCTTGTTCATCTTTGTCATCTGATGTTGTCCTTCACTTTTCAGAAACATCTCTGAATCTTTGTAATCATTGTTATTAAAGGAACTTTTAAAAGGTTTTTTCATGTGCAGCTGGGTATGTAAAATCTTCTTCTAAAATCCTTGTCCTATGAGGTTGTAGTAAAAGAAGTATGTATTCTTGAGTAGGTCCTTTATCTTTTCCTGATGAACCTATAACATAAGAATCTTGTGTACCTGCATCCACATTAACCTAATTTTCTATACTAACAAGAATATAGTTCATTGAATTGGTTAGAAAATTAATATCAAACATCCAATTAGGACCAGTTCCTGCCACATTTAGTTGATCTTCAAGAAAATCAATGTGAAGATTCTCTTCTACCCTTTTGGTCCTTTTGTTGTATACTTTAAAGGCTTTACTAGTGGTAGAGTTTCCACATGCAAATAACTTCATCAGATTTCCAGTCAAATCTTTCCCAAGGAATACTAAGTTGTTTAAAATGGCAAGGGCGCCCAAAAGGTCTCATAAAACTATACTAGGTGAGTTACCTAGTAAATTGTGTATAAGGTGTCTTATTTTGAGTTTTGTTTTTGTTACTATAACTAATTCAGGTACATAGCAGGCAGTGTTTCTACTCTGCCCCTATATAGGATAGGTAAAAGTAAGTCTGCTAACATAGTTCTAGCTGCCTCAATTAGGGTCCTGTTTTTCCTTTCTGGCTACACCATTATGCTGTGAGAGTTCGAGCCCAACTAAATCACATTTATATCCTTTCTTAGCACATAAAATTCATTCATAGCCATGGTTCTTAACTCTGTCCATTATAATATCTATTGATTTCTAACATATTGATTCAATTGGTTTTCTAAAGCCTATGATTAAATTTTACAAAGGATTTCGTTGTGCATCCTTGGTAGCTAAGGAAAATATTACTAACTTAATCACTAATCTTCATGAAATCATCACAACCTAATTGTACCTGTTCTTGTTAATTACTTTCTACAGTTACAGGTCCGCAAATAAGTCCATATGGAAGTAATTCTAGGGGCTTTCTGATGATCTTTCTAAATTGGCCTTACAGGGGAGGCACTTATGTTGCCTACCCTTCTTGCGCAGGCAACACAAGTGTGGTCATTCACCAAAATTTTGAAAGGTAACCCTCTAACTAGGTGCCCTTTTAACAGTTGTTTATATTTTGAAATTTTCATGACCTGTTCTACTGTGCCATAATTTAGTACTCAAATCTTGCTGTTGCATTTGCCATATAAACAAGTTATACTCCAGTGGGTACAATCGTTCTTTAAGTTCAAGAATTATACATCTCCTTTCTAGGAGCTCTAAGTACAACTTGACTTTCATCAAGAAGCTTAAAGCTAGGAGACAAGATAAGGCATTCAGTCTCAGTTAAAGAGGACACTATTTTTCTTGTCTTTTTTTTTTTTCTTTTTTTTTTTTTTATTTTTTTTTTTTTTTTTTTATTTCTTTTTTTTTTTTTCTTTTTTTTTTTTTACACATTTGTGAGACAGAGGCGGGAAAAGGTTCAACTTAAGTTCCTCTAACTAAATAACACATATTAAAAGTCTAAATTAGCAGTTTTGATTTTACCTTTACCTGTTATTTTACCTCCTTTAGGATCACTTCCAAAAGCCACAAAGCCTCCATTGAAATCTTCATAGTCTGAAAGATAAGCTTTGTTGCCAGTCATATGGCTAGAGCAACCACTATCCACCACTGCATGATCCTGTAACAAGATCTCTAGATTGCCCTGCACAAAAAGTAAGAGAATTAGTATCTCTTAGGGATCAAGTTATACAGGACTTAGAAATCCTTTTGGGTTCAACATACTTAACCTTATTGAGGCATGAATGATCATTGTCTTTAAGACCCATATCCAAGTAATTTCCCTTAGGCCTCCAAACCCACCTTGACTTTTTAAGGTCAGTATCATCTTACTCATATCACTAGTATTATACTACTTCTCTTGTCCCCTGCAGTAGTAATTTTCTTGAACCCCAAAGTTTTAAATCTTGTTTAAGTATTTGGGTCTAAAACGTGGTTTTAAGTATGTAAGACGATCTTGATAGGTGAATATGAGCCTCTTGGTCTTACATTGTCCATTCTTGGGTAAATTGGTCTAATAGCACCACTAGTTTGTGCTATTTTTGGGGCAAATGGTCTAACAGTACTAACAGGCCTAGCAGTACTAACTGGCCTAGCAGTACTAACTGGCCTAGCAGTACTAACTGGCCTAGCAGTACTAACTTTGTGAACTGCTCTTTTCTCATTTTGCTTAACAGGAGTAATCAAACCTGTTCTTGTTAGAACTCCTGATGGGACAAAAGTCTTTCTTAAATGAGGGTATTTCAATTTATTTGAAAATTTTTGGTGATTTACCCTTTTAGCATTATCCCATACTGGTTTGTTCACCCTTGGACCAGTATTGACCACATTTTTCAACTTAGGCTCTTGACTCTGTTTGTCATGAAAATTACAATCTTTGATCAAATGGTCAGTACTTTTACAGACAAAGCAAGCTTTTATTTTCTTAAATCTAATTCCTTGTTTCTGAAAAGTTTGACCAATTTTATCAACTCTAGTTTTAACTGTTTGAATCTCATTAGTCTTAACAGGACTAACTGTTTGCACTTCAGACACATCATCCTCATCATCTGAGTTCCAATCCTCAATGATAACTTTATCTCTGTTAACTGATTCATAGACTGTCTTAGGTTTTTGAGTATTTGCTTCATTTGTTTTACCTACAGTCTCACTTGTTTTAGTATTAAGATCAGTTGTTTTTGACTCAATTATTTTCTTCCTAATGGCATATTCATCTAAACCTGCAAATGATATGTCAGCTCTTGGGGTTAAGAAATTCCTTGTTATAGGAGGAGGAACAGCATGATACCCATCTGCTTTGGAAGACCTATCGTTAGCTGGTGTGGACTCTTCATCACTAGATCTAACATAAAAAACACTCAAACTAATCTCACTATCAGTTTCAGAATTGTTACTCATTTCATTCAATTGTGTGCCATATCCTAAACCAGTTTTATCTCTAGCACTCATTTGACTGTTGAGTAATTCATCAAGATTCTTGGATGATTCTTCCCATTTTTCTATCTTTAATTTTAACTCATCTCTTTCCTTAACAACTTTCTCTAATTCCAGGTTAAGGTTGTTAATTTTTATTTCTCTGCATTTAAGCTCATAGTTTTGAAACTCATATTTTTCACCCCAAGCCAATTCATTCTTTTCATGAACAAGTATCCTGGATTCTAGTGACTTTAAGGCTAACTCATAACCCTAAATTTCTAGTCTTGCTCTGCTATGTTTTTCTCTTTCACTATCATAATTCTTTTGAAGAGTTTTAAAAGATTCAAGACATTGTTTAGAACATTTTTGTACCTCATTGTCAGAAGAACTTGATGAGCTTGAAGAAGAGATTGCCATTAAAGCATAGTTGACTGGTTCTATTTCAAAATCATTACTCCAATCATATCCTCCTAGACCATCTTGAGCCACTAGTGCCTGTGATGAAGATTCATTTGTTGGTGCATTGCTCCTGCCATTGTCACCATAAGATCTTTTCTCTTGATTTCTTCTAGATCTGCATTCCCTAGCAAAATGCCATTTTCTATGACAGTTGTAGCACTCAATTTTTTATTTATCAAGTGAAACAGGTCGTTTTTCTTTGAAATCCATGTTTCTTCCTGTCTTCTGAATGAATTTCCTCACTCTGACAGTCAACATAGCTACCTGCCATCTAAGATCCAATTCATCCAAGTCATCTTCATCAATCTGCTGAAAATCCTCATTTTCAAGTTGAGGACTGGTTGTTGGTTGTGCAAAGAAAGAGCATGTTACATCATGAGCACATAAGGTAGATGAAACTTGATTAATTCCACCAGCAGTACTAACCCCAAAATCTCCACTGGCAGTACTAACTTAATTAGTACTGCTAGTGTTCTCAGAGGAAAGAAATGCCAAGTTTTGAGAGGCAGAAGTGGAACTTGAGGACCTTTTCATCTCATCTTCGTAAACCCTAAGGTTGTTGTAGAGGTCATCAATATCAATCTCATAAGTGTCTGGCTTATTTCTCATGATTAAAGCAATTTGATTCCATGAAGGAGGAAGACTTCTTAGGAACTTCTGGTTGATATCTTCCTTTGATATTAGAGCACCATGACCCTCCAATTGACTTATGAGTTTTTGGAACCTATCATAAGCCTTGTCCAGACTTTCATTTGATGCAGTAGAAAAATTTTCAAACTAATGTTTTAGAACATTTTTCTGCATCTTCTTGGATTCTTCATTACCTCCAAACCTTGATTTGATTGCTTCCCAGAGTGATTTAGCATCTGCAACATTGTGAAACTTGAGGAGGTATTCATCAGGTATTGATAAAAGCAAGATGCTCTTAACTCTTTCCTGATTCCTTTTAGCAGCCAGTTGTTTGGCAGTCTTAGGAGCAGGAGGAGCAGATGTTTCTCCAGTTGGTGCAGGCTCTTCTTCTAGATCTCCATTGACAATAACATCCCATAGGTTATGGTCTGTGTGACAGATATATTGTCGCATTCTCATGCTCCAAATATCATATTCTCCCTTCCTGATGATAGGGATTTTCATTGCTGTGATAGTGGGTGGAGGAATGTCTTGTTCTGCCATCTTACAATTGAGTTCTTCTTATTCAGAGTTTCCACACAAGCTCTGATACCACTTGTTGGATCGTTTACTGAATAGATCTTAACCTTTAGCTTGTAAAGGGTTTGTTCCTTTAGATAATTCTAAAGCAACAATAATGAAACACTGACTGACTAAACACTTAATTGAATTATACGGAATCTAATCAAAAGCTAAGAAAGAACAATATTGAATATCACATAAAGAACTTTTAATAAGTAAACCTTGAATCTGCCTAGGTTACATATTACAAGCTATGATTACTATTCGATCTCTATGATCTGCTGTGTCAACAATATCTACTAACTATCCTAGGTTTCCTTTTAAAGACCTAAGGGAAACCCTAATGGACTTGACAAAACACGTATAAAGATCATGCATATCCTTTCCTAAGATATCTCATGCATATCTCATAAACGGTACTAACTACTTTATACTAACGGTACTAACTATCTGATCAGTACTTAACATTTTGTACTATCAGTACTAATTACAAAAAGCGGTACTAAGTAATATAACTAGCGGTACTAAGTCAGGAATGCATAATTCCCAACACTGCTGAATGGAGCAAATTCGTTATTGATGTTAAGTTGGTCAAAGATTTGCATACGACTAATGTTGATCAGATTCATGCTTACTTAGAACAACATGAACGAACCATCAAATGAAGTTTCTATGATCATGAACGCAACTAACTCTCCCGATCCTCTTGCTTTTATTGCATCTCACCAAAAGACACAGTCTCCTTATCAACTCGATCATCACACTAAACCCTGAATTTCAACATCAATAATTTGTTTCAACCATATAAAACTTCACAGTAAGATCACCTTTTGAAGTTCAACAATATTCCAGTCATTCATCATTAACACCTCTTCAATCACTTTATCCTCCCCAACAATTATCAAACCTCAGTTCACCACAACGTTTATTCTCCATCATCATCCATCCCTCAAATAGAATACGCTCCCACAGTCAACCAACAATCTGAATTTTCCTAATTAGATTCAGGTTTAACTATTCTAGTTTTCAAGCACCGTGATGATCCAATTGATGCTATCAATCATGTGATGTCATTCTTGTCTGCCGTAGTCACTTTCCGCTATCCTACTACCAATAACCAGCTAAGGAACTCGTCAAACCCAAGACAACAAGCCACCATTAATGATGGAAGAGTAACCGTACAACCAGTTCAGGGGAGACAAATTTCTTATGCTGCGGGTACTACAAGAACTTTCACTCCAGGAGCAAGTGGGAGTAACTCGGGGAAACAGAGGATTGTTACTTGTTACAACTGCAAAGGGGACGGACATATGTCCAAACAATGCACTAAACCAAGGAGGAAACGGGATGATTCATGGTTTAAAGATAAAGTGTTGTTGGTTCAAGCTCAAGCAAGTGGACAAATTCTACATGAAGAGGAACTCGCATTTTTGGCAGATCCAGGAATTCCAGAAGCTCAAGCCACTCAGACTGTCATCACTCACAATGCTGCTTATCAAGCTGATGATCTGGATGCATATGACTCTGACTGTGATGAACTCAATTCTGCCAAGGTTGCTCTCATGGCGAATTTATCTCATTATGGTTCAGATGCTCTTGCTGAGGTACACAATCATGATAATGTGAATAATAATATGATTAATCAAGCTGTGCAGGTGATGTCGTCTTCTGAACAATCTGAATTTGTGAACCAGTTCGAGACTGAAATACAGTGAATATCAATATCAATTCCTTATTATCAATATTATATGAATCACAACAGCAGCTATTCAGAATTCTAACTCCTCTGCACAACAAGATGCATTGATATTATCTGTGATTGAACAACTGAAATCCCAATTTAGATTTAAATTGGTACAAGAAAAATCTGGGAAAATAAAAGTGTCCAATGATACTTAACAGATGATCTTGAAAGATACAAGAACAATTAAAGTGTTGAAAGATGGACAAAATGTTGATTTAAGGAGTAATGATAACATTTCAGATTCAAGTGCATAGTCTATAGAGATTAATCATCTTAAACAAATTCTTTCTGAACATTTAAAAGAAAAAGAATCTTTAATGCAAATAGTTTCTCTTCTCAAAGATGATTTTAAGAAAGAAGAATCTAGGAACATAGATAGAGAGATTGCTTTAGAAAAAAGGATTAAACAGCTAGATAATATTGTTTTTAAAAGAGATCAATCCGCATAAACTGTTCACATGTTGACGAAACCTCAGTTTTTCTATGATTCAAAATCCTTTCTATCTAAAGAAAGCTCAGTAGTTGGAACCAAAGCTTTATGTGGGTAATGTTATTGAGAAAACTAATGCCATTGTGATTCATGACTCCGAAGAGACCTTGTTGCTTGCTGAAGAGAGTCGTTCAAAAATGCTTTTAAAACAAAAGGATCCTATAATGTTAGAAAAGAAAGTTAATACTACACCAGTCGATTATGCTGTCCTTAATCAACTTTCTCAAGATTTTGAAAAATGATTTGTTCCACAAACTGAATTATCTGCTGAACAAGCCTTTTGGTCTTAGAATTCTGTGAATTCTCCAGAACCTACTCTTTCTAGTAGACCCACCAAAGTTGAGGTTCCAAAAGAACTTCCTAAAGTCAGCATGGTTAATACGAGTTTGAAGAAACTTAAACACCATCTTGCTGGTTTTGACGTGGTTGTTAAAGAAAGAACCACACCCACAGCCATCACTGAAGGCTCATGGGGGTTCGAACATACAAAAGCTTGTTTTAGGGATGAAATAATTCCATTTGTAAAAGCTCTGAAGGACTTATTTAATACATTCGATCAATATTTGATTGATGAACTTTCTGAAGTCCAAAATGTCTTCCATTAAATGGAACAGGCTGTGGAACAACATCGTTTAAAGTTAATAACATCTGAAGTTAAAATAAATCAAGTTTTGAACGAAAATGAACGACTCTTGGAACAAGTTATTAGCAAAGATATCATGAACACTATTGTGAATTCTTCTGTGGATATTGCTTCTGTGAATGTGCATGAATGTGAAAAGTATCTCAAACTTGAGACTGAGCTTCTCAACAAAAAGGATTTCGTTGAAAAAGAGATTTACGATAAACTGTTCAAAAGTTTTACCACTCTTGAAAAACATTGCATCTCTTTAGAAGTTGATACTCAACATAATCAGGAAATTTTTCAAAGGGACAATTCTGTTTCAAACCAAAGTGCTCCAAGTTTTGATCAATTGTTTGAATTAAATGAATTGAAAGCTCAGTCCCAAGAGAAAGACACGGTCATAAAGAAGTTAAAAGAGAGAATTAAATCTCTAAGTGGAAAAATGAATGAGGATAAGATTAAAAAGGACTTAGAGGAAATTGAAACAATAAACATTAAATTGGATCATAGGGTGTCAAAGCTTATTGCTGAGAATAAGCAATTGAAACAGACATATAAGTAACTTTATGACTCGATTAAACTAGCACGTATTCGATCAAAAGAACAATGTGAGGATTTAGTTAATCAAATCAATCTAAAGTCTGTGGAAATCTCTAATTTAAATGCTAGTCTTCAGGAAAAAGTTTTGGTAATTACAGCTCTTAAGGATGATTTAAGGAAACTTAAAGGAAAAGCTCTATTTGATAATGCTATTACGAAACACTCTATTGATCCAGAGATGCTTAAGATTGATGTGGAACCAATAACTGTTCTTAGAGATCTAGTTGAACAGATTAAATTAAAATATCCACTAGATCATTCCTTAGAATCTGCTTGTAGGTATGCTAAACTAATTCAGGAGTTGCTTACAAACATTAGTAAAACCTGCCCTAGTATCAACAATACTGATAGAAAATTAGTGGCTGTGACCCCAAAGAACAAGGACTAAAGAGTTAGATTCACTGAGCCCGTCACATCCTCAGGAAACACAATCACAAAAAACAGCCTCTACATCAAACCTAGTTTCTAACAAACCTATGTTATCTTTTACAGGAGTAAAACCGTCTTCTAGTGCTAGCGGACCATAGCCTTTAGGCAATACAAAGAAAGATAAGATTCAGCAAACACCAAGTAGTACTCAGAAGAATAAAGTAGAATCCCACCTTAGGAAAGTTAAATCTAGTTTGAAAAATAAAGACTGTGTTGTTGCACCTAAAGGAACTGCTAATGTGTAGCATTCAAAGTTTAATGCGAATTCTGAACTTAAATGTGTTAAGTGTAAATGTTGCATGCTTTCTGATAATCATGATTTGTGTGTTCTTGATTTTATCAGTAATGTGAATGCTCGTAATAAATCTAAATCTGTTAAGCAAAGTTCAAAGAGAAAAGTTTGGAAACCAATAGGAAAGGTGCTTACAAATATTGGATACATCTGGAGACCTACTGGTCGGACCTTCATTATAGTAGGAAATGCATGCCATTTAACTAGGATTACCACATCTATTGAAGTGCCCCTTAGGAAACCAACTGCTCTAGATAATGAAACACCTAAACATGTTATAACATTGGTTTACTCACGGAATCCTAGGAAATCTAAAACTAATGTTTCTGTTAGCAAATCTAAGGTCCTTAAATCTGTATCTGCTAACAAAAGGAACCTAGTCAATCTTGGGGATCCATAGTTTCCGATGTTCCATCTTTCTCTCTTAATGAATGCAGGTCGTCCAAATTATTCTATGGTATTTGGACTCTGACTGCTCCAAGCATATGACCGGAGATCGCTCGCAGCTCATCAATTTCGTCAATAAGTTTTTGGGTACAGTCAAATTCAGAAATGATCATGTGGCAAAGATATTGGGATATGGTGATTATCAGATTGGGAATGTTACGATATCAAGGGTTTACTACGTAGAAGGACTTGGACACAACTTATTCTCTGTTGGGCAATTTTGTGATTCGAACCTTGAAGTTGCTTTCCGTCAACACACCTGCTTCATTCATAAATTAGAAGGTGTTGATCTATTGACTGGTTCTCGAGGCAACAATCTATATACTCTATCTCTTGGAGATATGATGGCGTCCTGGCTATGGCACCGACGTCTGTCTCATCTGAACTTTGGTGCAATCAACCATTTAGCTAGACATGGTCTTGTTAGAGGACTCCCTAAGCTAAAATTTGAAAAGGACCATCTGTGTTATGCTTATTCAATGGGTAAAAGCAAGAAGAAACCCCACAAACCTAAATCTGAAGACACAAACCAAGAAAAACTCTATCTTTTGCACATAGATCTTTGTGGACCAATACGTGTCACAAGTGTTAATGGAAAAAAGTATATCCTCGTCATTGTCGATGATTACTCTTGATTTACATGGGTTAAATGTTTAAGGTCAAAAGATGAAGCTCCAGATTTCATAATCAAGTTTCTCAAGATGATCCAAGTTCGACTTAAAGTACTTGTCCGACGCATCAGAACAGATAATGGAACTGAATTTGTTAATCAAACTTTGCATGAATATTATGAGAAGGTTGGTATCTCTCATGAAACATTTGTTGCTCGCTCTCCACAGCAAAATGGTGTCGTTGAAAGACGTAATTGTACGCTAATTGAAGCTGGCCGCACAATGTTGATTTATGCAAAAGCTCCGTTATTTTTATGGGCAGAAGCAGTTGCTACCACATGTTACACCCAAAATCGTTCCATCGTACGTCTTCGTCAGGGAAAAACACCATATGAGCTTTTACATGACAAACCTCTCGACTTATCATTTTTCCATGTATTTGGTGCACTCTGCTATCCGACAAATGATAGTGAGAACTTGGGTAAGTTACAACCAAAAACTGATATTGCTATTTTCATTGGCTATGAACCCACAAAGAAAGCATTTCTAATTTACAACCGACGTACCAAACGAATCATTGAGACAATTCATGTAGATTTTGATGAGATGACTGCAATGGATTCTGAATACAGCAGTTTAGGACCCGCACTTCATGAAATGACTCCTGCAATAATCAGTTCAGGACTCGTGCCAAACCCTCCTCCTTCAACACCGTTTATACCACCTTCAAGAATTGATTAGGATCTCTTATTTCAACCTCTGTTTTATGAATTACTCACTCCTCCACCTAGCGTTGATCACCCAACCCCTGAAGTAATTGCTCTAATTGCCGACGTAGTTGCTCTAGAACCCGCTGCATCAACCGGTTCACCTTCCTCAACAACAGTTAACCAAGATGCATCATCCCCAAGTAACTCTCAAACAACAACCGAAACTCAATCTCTTATCATTCCTAACGATGTTGAAGAAGACAATCATGACTTAGATGTTGCACACATGAATACTGATCCGTACTTTGGTATTTCAATTCCAAAATTTCCTTCTGATCAATCTTCATCAACGGATATTAGTCATACAATTATGCATCCCGATCACCAAATTTCTGAACACAATAACAAATGGACTAATCATCCACTTGAAAATATAATCGGTGAACTCGATAGACCAGTTTCCACATGGCTGCAATTACATGAGCAAGCTCTTTTCTGTTACTACGATGCTTTTTGTTACTACAAGGCTGCAATTACATGAGCAAGCTCTTTTTTGTGGCATGATTGGCACCCTCCTTTATCTTACAGCCAGTAGACCTGACCTACAATTTGCTATATGCATGTGTGCTTGGTATCAGGCACGGCCTACCGATAAGCACTTACATGCGGTCAAAAGGATCTTTCGGTATCTAAGAGGAACCGTCAATTGGGGACTATGGTATCCGAAGGATTCTTTAATTGCTCTAACAGCATTTGCAGATGCGGATCATGCTGGTTGTCAAGATACACGCCGTAGCACATCTGGTAGTATGCAGTTCTTGGGAGATAGACTTGTTAGCTGGTCATCAAAAAGGCAGAAAAGCGTTGCGATATCCAGTACGGAAGCTGAATATATTGCTATGTCAGGCTGTTGTGCTCAAATCCTTTGGATGAGATCACAGCTTACCGACTATGGCCTTGGATTCAATAAAATTTCAATGTACTGTGATAACAAAAGCGCTATTGCCTTATGCTGCAACAACGTTCAACATTCTAGGTCGAAGCATATAGACATCAGATTTCACTTTATCAAGGAGCATGTTGAGAATGGAGTGATCAAACTTTATTTTGTCAATATGAAGTATCAACTGGCGGACATCTTCACTAAAGCTCTTGGCAGAGAAAGAATAGAATTTCTTATCAACAAGCTGGGAATGCGGAGTTTTACGCCAGAAACTCTGAAACAATTGGCAGATGAAGTTGATGAATAGTGGTGGTACCTATTCAAATATCCTGTATCATATGTATATATATTAACACCATAAAAACCAAAAATATTTTTCATTTTTCATAAATTTTTATAAAAACAAAAATATAAAATTCATAAAACTAAAGAAAAAATTAAAAAAATGAGAAAATATAAAAAGAGGTAATATTGGCATGTCTTCTGAAAATCGATAACATTTACGGTCTTAGAAATGTCATTCAATAATGATACGAGACTGTAAATGAAGTTCGAGCAGAAGTTCCAAATATTTTCAAAACATGCCAAATGGCTTGCTATTATTTCAGATAGCAACTCGGTCATCATCTTAAAGGCAAGTATTTCAAAAAGAATACTTGACCTCATAACAAGAATTCATTCTTGGGCATGGTCTACTTTATGACCATGCAAAGGCTTGTGTTTACTTTGCAACACAACCTGTGCTTCCTATATTACCATTAGTGTACGTGTCAGTGCGCTTATGTGTTAAAATAAGAGAAATCTTATTTATAATTGATGTTTGTTTTTCATAATAAAAACATTTTATCATCAGAAAATGTTTTTCAAAGACATTCAACTTCTCAAACAACTACTACAGCTCTTTAAATAGAAAACGGGTCATTGCTTGAGGGGGAGAAAATGTCAAATTTATCTTCTTCAGAAAGTCGTTTGATAAAAGGAATAAAGGTTTTTAAACAATATCAAAATATCATTTTTTAAGGAAAGTTAATTAAGTTTAGCTTATGAGTACCTTAAATGTTATTTGTTTATGCCTTTTGTGAGAATATGTGCAAATTAAGTTGTTAGGTATGCTAGTTAAAAACTACAGAGACTTAATGTGCCAATGTGCTAACTTTGTTATGCCTATACAAACTCATATTCAAAAATGGAAATAATCTCAAAGTTTAGGGCTGAATATGTTAAAAACCAAACTTGCTTTATTAACCCCCACCCCTCCTATTTTCATTAACACACACACACACACCACACTTATATTTTTTCCCTCCCTCACTATTTACTCGATCGTCATATCCCCCATCTTCATTTATAATCAATCTCGTGCCTAAGGTATTATATAAACTATGTTCCTTACACCCTAATGATCACTCTTCTTGAAGCAATTTTGTTTTTACAAAGTCTTGGTTTCGAAAACCATAATATTCAAAATTAGGGTTCTTAAAAATAAAACTCAACAAAAACCAAAATTGATAGAGGGGTTTTGTTCGTCTTGGGGTGTTAACGACTCGTTTATAGAAGTTTTTATATTGATAACATATGTGTTTTATTGGAGTGATTTTATATGACGAATTGTGCGTGTTTGGGTTTTTAGTTAAAAAGGATTGTGGGTTTTGAGTTTAATAACTGTTAAATGTCCTATTGAATGTGTGAATGCTTTGAAATCCATATATGAGGTGTTTTGATTGTTGGGAATTCATGAATCTTTGAAATGAGATGCTCGTTTGAATGACTTTGCTTGAATCTGTGTATGTAAGTTGCAAAAAATGTTCTTGTGAAAGCTATGAGGCTAAATGATTGAATTTGAGGTGGAAAAAAACTTGGATACTTGAATTAAAATTCAAATTTTTTAGAACAATCCAAATTTGCAGGACTAGTTATATACGAATTCGCAGTTCATAGTGTTAAACGAATTCGCATGTGATAGTGTCATCCGAATTCGCAAGAGATAGTTACAAACGAATTAGCAGTATGTCTTTAATGCCCGAATTCGAAATGAACCTTTAACGCCCGAATTCGCAATAAACCTATGATACCCGAATTCGCAATGAACCTTTAACGCCCGAATTCGCAATAAATCTTTGATACCCAAATTGGCAATGAACCTTTAATGTTCGAATTCGCAATGAACCTTTAGTGTCCGAATTCACAGTGTGCCTATAGTGTCCGAATTTGCAGCTTGGTTTAGGGTCCGAATTCGCAGCTTCCTTTTGTATCCGAATTTGCAATTTTCAACTATGTCCGAATTCGCTGTTCTCAATGGTGACTTAATTCACAGTTTTTTTTCACTTAAGCAACCAGATTCAAACATGATTAATGGTTACAAAAAGGCTAATTATCATACACACTTAGATTCTAAACAAAAGGTGACTTAAAACTTGTGTTAGGTAGCAAATTTAAAATTGATTATCTTTGGAATCTAATCAAGTTAAAATTAGATTAACTTAACTAAGCCAATTTAAGTTCACTATTTCCATGATTAGCTCTCCTAATGTGTTACATGCCTTATGTGCCAAATCCTAAAAAGGGTCTCTACATATAGTGTCTTATATAAACTTGTTTATATAAACTGTATCGACTCTTTCCTAGCAGAATCATGAGTATCACAAAAGAACAACAACAAACACTTGACGATGCTCTTGTTCCACGAGAACAACATCTAATGACTGGAAGTTGCAACTACAGATTGAGCACCACATTCAAGCCCAAATAACCCACCTTTCAAGTTGCTTTAAATTTCTTTCTCTCTCACATTTTTATCCAGCCTTCTTGATCACTGCAAGTGTCCCTGCTATCTACATGCAAGAATTCTAGACTTCTGCCTCTTACCATAAGCATTCCATTAGATTCAAGATGAACACAAAGAGATATTCTTTTGATCTGGATACTTTTAGAAATATGCTCCAGATTTGTCCAAAACTTCTTGGACAACAGTTTGTAGATCCTCCATTTGAAGAGGAAATACTTACTTTCATGAGAGAACTTGGCTACCCCGGAAACATCAAATGTGAAAGTTGATATTCTACCTCAACCTTGGAGAACATTCAGAACTATCATAAACAAATGTCTCAGTGGTAAAGTAACTGGAATCGATTCACTTCGTCTCTCTAGGGCTCAAATCCTTTGGGGGTTTATATCACCAGCAAAAAGTTGACTATGCCTACCTCCTATGAGAAGACATATTTTTTCAAATCAAGAACAAGGAATCACGGAAGAACAAATACATGTTCTACCTAAGATTTACCAAAGTCGTCATCAATCACTTTATGTCACAAGATCAATCAATTCCAAGAAGAAACAAGGTGGACTGACACATGGCTAATGATGATCCTATCCTAACTACCATGAGATTCATCCCTCAACATGAAGTTGTTCAAAAATACGGTGCCGTTCTTCCTGATAACTTAACCACTCAAGCTATGAAAGAATCTGAAGTGTACAAGACTTACTATGCTTTTGCTACTAGAAAGGCGATTCCAAAACCAAAGTATGTACGTCGAACCACCAAGGAGAAGACTGTACAAGCACCTAAAGCCTCTTCGGGTAAAAGAATGAAATCTGCTACTAAGGTGACTAGATCAGGAAAGAAGAAGCAACTTGCTAAAGGATTAGAGACTCTATCTGAAATTGCATTGTCTGAGGTTGAACATATGAAACTGGCCATCGAAAGAAGCAAAACACAAATTCACAGCTCACAACCTAGCAGTTCAGGTACACATGAAGGAACTGGTGTTACACCAGGGGTTCCTGATGTACCTACATATGGATCCGACGATGAGCAAATATCTTGGAAGTCTAGTGATGAAGAAGATGATGATGAAGCAAACATTAACGAAGAAGAAGATAACATTACTGATGATGATGATGCTAATAATGTAGATGATGTGGATCAAGGAGATGACAATGAACAGACCGAGTCAGACAATGATGATGACGACTTTGTTCATCCTAAGATGACTACTTTCAATGAAGAAGAAAGAAAAGATGAAGAAGATAAAGAAGAAGAGGGTTCAGATCTGCGGGTTCAAACACCTTCTC